>JASTVB010000051.1:0-101402 GCA_031125705.1 Saccharomycopsis babjevae | reverse complement strand
GGTAGAGCGTTCGGCTTTTAAGCAAAGCAAGGAACCGAAATGTCCAGGGTTCGAGCCCCTGATGAGGAGTTTTTTTTGCACTAACTTTTATTGGATAGCTTTAGAGTTATGAGATTAGTACAGTTCGTCTACTTTCGCAAAACAAAACTTCTTACAAAATTATTATATCTGATTATAGTTATAATCTATTAAATATCGTCTTCTAAATTACATAAATTAGCGCTTAACCCAAGAACTCCATGATGACATCCATCCACTGTTTGACTTTTTGGAATTATCTGGATTATCTTTGCTTTCATTTGCAGATTTTAAAGGATTGATCATTTCAATCTCGTCATTTATAGAATTTAAGATGTTTAAATCTTCCAATGAAAAAGATCCTGACTCCAAAGAAGTAAATTTTCTAGTATTTTCTAGCTGATTACTTACTGAATTCCTCTTGCTTGTAGATTGAGAATTCGATGTATCTGTTAAACCACTAGAAACACCTTCCATTATTCCACTTGTAGGGCGAGACTTTTCACTATTGATGGATCTTGTCATCAAAGATGTATTCTGAAGTCTGTTTTGAACGTTGGCTCTTAATAAGTTTAGTCCATCCAACAAGTTATTCATTCCATAATTCTTATCGAAATCCTCTTTTGCCTCGAGAAAAGTTTCAGTCAAACTGACATGCATAGGATTGAAAACATAAAATATTTCATTGTCTGTAAATAAATCAAATGCATTGTAATTCAGGGTTTTAAGCCATTCAGATATAAATTCGGCATTAAAATTGTCAATGTTGTTTGGGTTTACATCTTCTAAAATCATTTTGCTGTTATCATTATTGGTGAATTGAACAGGTGAAGTATTCGGATATTCATTGTTGGTTTCCTTTAAGCCTAGTTTCTTCAAAAATTTATCGTATTTAGCGGCTGATAACAAACTAAGTAAGTACTCCTCAAAAAATATTCTAATGTAATCATCAGAGCCGTTATAGTCAATATCCCCATCTTCCACATCGTTTGAGTCCTTCGAATTAAAATGAAAACGATCAACATTTCTGATAATTAAGTCTATAAACTTTTTATCTGCGGATGACAAAGTCAATGATGTAGTTAAATCTTTATTAATAATCTCGACGGACCCTGCATCCAAATTAACTAACACGTCGCAATACTTTTCTTTCTGTCCCAAAAGCAAATCATTAGAAGTACCAATTGTATAATGACTTATTTTCAGTGTTTTCGAAAGATCATCTAATTGTTGTAATGGTGTGTATGGATTGAAAACACCGCCAAACCCAAATGGCAAAAGTGGTAAACCAAGAAAACCCAAAAATGAATACCTGTTAGATGTCTTCAAATTAAGAGATTTGACCAAGTTCAATTCATTGAAGTTCAAATATGGAGAGCCTGAGTCGTTTAAGTTAGAAATCAAATTTGGTATTAAAGAAATGAAGGAAAATTGAGAAAGACAAAGATTTTCAATGTTTTTACTAAAAAATAATATTTTTCTCTCTAGTAAAATGGACTTAAAGATTACCAACGCAGAACGCTTGAATTTATGAATCAATTCCTTCAAACGCAAACCAACATAAAAGTCTTGCTCTTTTAAGTTACTTTCAATTCCCTCATTGATATTGTCATTTCTATTTGACTTTTCCATATTTTCTTTTCTTTCTAAAGTTATAGAGTTGATATCAGCAGCATAAAGATTTCTCAAATTTTCGAATAAAATTTTCAATAAAGATTTATCTGTAAAATCTTGTTGTAAAAATAATGACTTGGTGATGATACTAAGTTTCTCCTTCAATTGACCAAAAATTGGTTGCCTACAAATAATGACAATTCCTTTTTGTACAGCTGTTCTTGTAACATCAGCACTCTTATTGTTGAGCTGATCGCTCGAAATCTGTCTGACGCACGAGATCGCCCACAAGGTTATAACAGTCTCATTAAAGTTAATTAAATCATTTGCGGTCTCATCTTTTTGAATGTTATTTCTGATCATTTTATTTAACTTATTGATGTTGTATCTTTCATCAGATACCTCATAGCTATCCATATGCTTTTTTGACCCAACATCACAAATGTTGTTTATAGCACCTTTTGAATTCTCATCATATAAAATGTTGAAATACGAAAAAGTTTCTTCAAACTCATGAGATCCATCTGGAAGAGCCTGAAATGGAAGAACTGGCCATTTACTTGCTAAAATTTCTCTATCAGCAGGATTGGCTACAACATCATATTCATTATCTTCGTCTATCCAATACTCAATTTCAGGACCTCTCGAATGATTGAAATCACATAAACAAACGCCAAATACAACATTTTTGGTCGGATCATGTTTTGGACTATTAGCAAATTTCGATTTACTTAAGTAAGGAGCAGGTAACAGAGATTCAGCAACCACAGCTCTATTATTCTTGGAGTATAAATCTTTTATCTGCTCACCTCTATACTCTCTATCTTTTGGAGAAAGAGGCATAAAACTACTTTCAGTTGGAGAGTATGGTATTATTTCAATATTTGACGGCGATCTAGAATTGGATAATGTGCCATCTTCAGTTATTGATGTCACGTTAGAAATTATTGTATTGGATTTCCATTCAGTAGGATTTATTCCATTCATAGGTGAAAGATTTCCATATGGATTCTTTTTATCCAGAACGCTGATACTAGGACTGGTTACTTTGTAATCTTTTGCCGATGGATTATTTGACTTAGCAGGTGAAACCTCTATAAATGGAGAAATTATAGATCTGTTATTAAACTGTGGTGATCTTAATAATGGAGAACCAACAGGAGTTGTTCTCTTTTTACCGCCATTCACATTGGTAGGTTTTCCAAACTTTGGAGAAAACAAAGGAGATTGTCTCGCTCCTATACTTGAATTATATTTCTTTTCCGTTCCCGAATACTTTTCGTTATTAGAACGGCGTCTTCCGAGTTTGAATTGTGTCAAAACTGGCTCTGCAATGCTTGAAGAAGAATTGATAGAAGATACCTCGCTATCAAATGAATCGTCTGCAAAATCTTCGGAGATAGAGATGTTAGAATTATTAGTTGTATTCAAAGTAGCCTTAATTGGCAGCTCATCCGGAACAATGTTATCAACCTCATCACTGACAGAAGCAGAAACTATAGATTTAATTCTCTCCTTAGATTTGCCAGTTTCAAAATTAATATCGTTTTCAACTTGAGAATTGATATCTTTATTGACTCCAGAATTGATATCGCTGACAACTCCAGAATTGACATCTCTGTCAATTTCAGAATTAATATCTTTATTGACTTCAGAATGGATATCTTTGTTAACTTTAAAATTGGTATCTTTATTAATTTCAGCATTGATATCTTTGTCAACTTCAGAATCGATATCTTTATCAATTTTAGAATTAAATTCACTATGCTTCCGAATATTCTCTTTGCTTAAAAACACGTCCTTATTCTCATGGGATTGACTTTTAAAATCAGACGGAGTTATTCCTTTTATTTCCTGACTATCAATATTCTCGTGATTTGATATATTTTTATGTTCTGATCCCAGACTATGTAATGCAATAGCTTGCCCATGATGTTTCTCAGTTTCATCAGTTATATCTTTTGACAAATCAGTAAAGCTCAGCTTTTTCTCCTTATAATCATCCGGTATAATCTCCTGAAAATTCTTTTCATTCAAGTTTTGAACAGGACCAGAAGACTCCGAAGATTCAATTTTTCTTTCAAAATTTCCAATACCTTCCAATTCAACAGTGCTATTGCTATTATTATTTTTCTCCAAAAAATGACCAACCTCATGGCCCTTAAAATTCTCACCATCAGCTTCATTAATATCATCACTTTCGATGGACTCCACCATGTTAAATTTTTTATGTTGTGCTTTATTGCTATCTAAATTTTCATTTAACTTTTCTGGAAATTTTGCCTTGTCTGCAAGAATAAGCTCACTTCTGGCAGAAAGATTTGTTATTTCAGGATCAACGCTTATTACATTTTCGCTTTCGGCTTTCTGAGAAACAAAAGAACATTCTTCTATCATATCTTTTTGATTTTCAATGTTAGAACAGTCAGGTTCTCGAATATCGTGGTCGTTATTTTGCTGTAAATTCTCGTTTACAACATCAAGCTTTTCAAGGATAATTTTTGGTGACTTATACAAGTTTGTCCCTAACTTATTATCAAGATCCGTTTTTAAATCATTTGAACCAGAATTGGTATTTTTAATTTCTTCCATAAATTCATCGTCATTGGTCTTTTTGTAGTTGTCCAGTTGAATGTTCTTATTCAACTCATTCTCTGCATTATTAAACGATATTTTAGCTTTCTTGTCAACAGAATAACCAATTGGCTCTTTGACTTCATCCTTACGAGAAATATCATGTAATTCTGGGTTCGAAGATGCTTCTATGTCATCACCATGATCCTCAGAGAGCGGCCTACTTAGACCTTCATCATCATACCTTTTCAGACCCCAAATTTTATCATGATTATCCAGAACTTCATTGAGAATTGTTTTTGAGTTATTGCCAAGATCCTGGATATCATATTCGTTACTTTTACACAAATCTTCAAACTTTTGTGATGTAAGTTTGTTTTTCTGATAATCATCAGTTGCACATCTTTTTGGGTCATTCAGCTTTAAAGTATTTTTAAGCAGCATATCTTCTTTTAGCGGACTTTCCGATCCTGAAAAATCAGTTGCAAACTTATTTTCAAATGTGATGCCCTCGCTGTCCTCTTTTTTGTCATCATTTTCTACTAAGGGTTCATCATTTTCCGTTAACAGTTTATATTGAAACACTTTGTCAGCTTCACATTTTTCTGAATATTTAGTTTGATTTATTTCATCTAGTTTCCACTTGTCTGGACACACCTCTTCTTTTTCTGCTTCCTCTTCTTTTTCTTCTTCTTTTTCTTTTTCTGCTTCCTCTTCTTTTTCTTCTTCTTCTTCTTTTTCTGCAGCCTCTTCTTTTTCTGCTTCCTCTTCTTTTTCTTCTTCTTTTTCTGTTTCTACTTCTTCTTCTTTTTCTACTTCTTCTTCTTCTTTTTCTGAAACCTCTTCTTTTTCTGCTTCTTCTTCTTTTTCTACTTCTTTTTCTTTCTCTACTTCCTCTTCTTTTTCTTCTTCTTCTTCTTTTTCTGCAGCCTCTTCTTTTTCTGCTTCCTCTTCTTTTTCTTCTTCTTTCTTCCTCTTCTTTTTCTTCTTCTTCTTCTTTTTCTGCAGCCTCTTCTTTTTCTGCTTCCTCTTCTTTTTCTTCTTCTTTTTCTGTTTCTACTTCTTCTTCTTTTTCTACTTCTTCTTCTTCTTTTTCTGAAACCTCTTCTTTTTCTGCTTCTTCTTCTTTTTCTACTTCTTTTTCTTTTTCTACTTCTTCTTCTTTTTCTACTTCTTCTTCTTCTTTTTCTGCAACCTCTTCTTTTTCTGCTTCCTCTTCTTTTTCTGCTTCCTCTTCTTCTTCTGCAATGTTTTTGTGAGTCTGACGTTCACCAACCTCATAAACATCTTTTTTATCGTTCGGTTTCGTATTATAAATTTTCTTCTCATCAATATTATGAATAGTATCTTTTTCATTCAAATTTTGAAAATTCTCATAATCATCATACTGTTGTGATTTGCCTGGTAAGGGATGAGATTCCATGATTTCTTGATTTGTATTAAATGAAAGATCACCATTAGATATTGCATTTTTATGGAGGCCTGAGAAAAAATTCAGTTTATTATCCTTTTCAGATTCTGGTGCATCTTGAAGTTGCTTAGATTCACCTTCTTCAATATCAGTATATGACGTATATTTCTTCACTCCAATATTGGTCTTTTCACTAGTTTCAGACCCAGGTTTATCTTCTTTGAGATCTTTTTGATCATTTTTCATACTTGTGACTTCGTTACCAAGATCAGGCAAACTAGTTAATACTTTTTTCTCATTAAAATTTATATCTGTTTCCAATTGTTCCTTCAAACAATCTTTTTTCTCTTTACCTTCTTTAACATCAAGGTTATCACGGTTTTCTGATTTTTGAGTTGGAGCTACCGAGCCCATATTGCCAGTGTTTTCAGATTCACTGAAATTACTGTTGAAATTAAATTCATCTCCAAAAAATTTTTCTTCTGTTTCAAATGGCATTTCTTTTGCCGTTTCAACAGAGTTTGAGTCTGAGCCATCGTTTGAGTCTGAGCCATCGTTTCCTCCGAAAAAATTAAAATCGTCCTCAGCTTCATCTTTAGCTTGTTGTTTTTCATTCGAGAGCCCAAAATACAGATTTGGAATAGGTGATATCCTTGTATTCTTATTTGAATGTAATGCTAATCCGAAATGATCTTGTTCAACATTCTCATTTTCAGGTTCCTCTGAGGGAAATTTTTCCGATTCTGTTGATTGAATTCCCTGATTAACTTCTTGTTTATTTGAATAAAATTCTGCTTCGTTTTCTGAGCCTGAGCCCAAAACAGGTGTGTCCAAATCAAGCACTGGCGTGTTTGCCAAAAACGAGTATTCATCCCGATCTAATTGGCTTTCTGAAAGAAATCCTTCGTCTTCTTCTATATCATTCTTAGAAGGAGTAATTTCTTTTCCTTCCGAATCAACAACGGAGCTTCTTTCGAGGAATCCCAGAATATCATTTTGTTTTGATACCAGACCAGCAGTATCTATGGTTTTTGCATCCTCAAAATCTTCATCTTCATCCAGCGTTTGATTTTCCTCGTTCAAACTGCTTATGCTATTCGAGTGACTAATCGAACCCTGTGCTGTCCTTGAGTTGCTTTCCAGTCCTGAATGAAAAGGATTTACTAAGTTTGATGGAGAATCTTTATGTAAAACCTTTGAAATTTTGTGATTGTTATGTTTATCAGAGTTATCGTTGTTATTTTCAAACATGTTCAACAACTTATTCATCTTAGGACTGACAATCTTGTCAGCATTTATTTTAGGGCTTTTCCGACTGGACATTTCTATATTTATATAACGGTGATTCAATTATTATCAAGATGTTATACTTTCTACCAAGTGGTTCCTTTCTTAAAATCTAAAATGATATTCATAGCAAAGAAGTGTTATTATCTTAGCCTTTCCGTATCACCATGATCTTCAAGCATGTACGAGATGTTGAATATTAAAAGAGACGCTGCCATTAACGGTGCGCTTAGTTCATAATATCCAAGAAATATAAAAAAATTTTGTGTGTTTTATTGTACGGTAGTCAAAAGAACCAAATTTTATGATGATGCTTGGCCTATTTGGAGAAAACAATAATTCATGGTGAACTTCTAAAAAAAGATATTTAAAGTGCTTTCTATAGATCAATCGTAAACCTGTTTTTGGAAAAAATCATGAAGTTCGAACCTTTGATCAAAAGCTATCTAAAAACTGGTTATTAAAATGAATTTATGTAGTAACAAAAGTAAAAATATCTATCATTGATGTATTAGCTCTTGTATTAATTCCAATTCTATATGTTTGTATATAAATATTTTCCCCTTAAGATGTACATAATCATAATATGACAATCACCTTAAATGTGCGGTGGCATTTTTATACAAAGTTTGCCACATATAAGCCTCGCTTAATAGTAACTGTATGTGTTTATTTTCCCAATTTTTGGTTGGCAAACTTTGTAAGAAAATCATAATTTCTTGGAATTCGAGCTGCTTTAACTTGTCCGACCATTTAACCAAAAATGCAGCACACACATAAACATGAAAATCACTGAAACCATTAGTGCCTTCAGAAATATAAGTATCCCACATTCTAATAATATTATTCATATTTAACTCTCTCATTAAGAGACAATTCATCCATCTAAAAGAAAACTGTAGAAATTGAACATTTTCATCTTCTAAATGCTTCACCAATGCTGAATCAATCCTATTAGTCAAATCTTTCAACTCCTCGACCTGTCTTATAATTCCAGGTTGTGCATGTATGTAATTGTCTTGAATCGTATCCAACAATCTTGTCAAACACCAATATGTATCAGCTTCCACTGTGTCAAAAATAACATTGGGAATCACATCGGGATCTATCATAGAAGTATCCAAATAATCTATTTTCGGAAGATTTAAATAGCTAAATAAAAAGACTTGAAAAAATGGCGTGATTATATCATTAATACCTTGAACATACCCACTTGCAGGATGTCTAATTGCCCAAAGATAAAGAATCTTCTCCAATGATTTCTGGATTTTCGGATGACTATAAAGTTTAATATGTGGATTCGTTCTTGGAATGTCAATTTTAATTTGATGAAAAGTCACATTGTCCATCTCAGATTCATCTTTGTCTAACACTTCCTGTTTTATCTGCAGTAGGTATTCCGATCTCTTCTTCTTCAAGATTTCACATCTTCTTTGAGAATTAGTAGACAAGTAGCCGTATAATAATTGCCAAACAACAGCTTTTAATTCATTAGGAATACCATTCCAGCTAAGTTTTTTCAAATCTTCCAAATTTATATTGTTTTGGCTAGTTAAAATTTTCTTAAATCTATTGAATCGTGCAATTGATGCATTCATTTCTTCTTTAGCTCCCACTGTATTTATCAAATTCTCATCGAACTTAGAGATATCGGGGCCGTTAACGACGTTCAAAATATATAATGGATCATCTATAATTTTCTTATATTGTGGTTTCAAACGATCTTGAGAGTTGTACTCTAAAGGTTTGGAGTTCTTTGTATGATTATCATTTTTTACACCCTCCATCTCGCTATCATCTATGCAAACGTTTGACGGTGACCTCAAACCATTTTCCAAAACTATATTATTACTCAAAGAATTGTTAACAGTAGGGGTATTGCTCAAAGAAGTTATGCTTCGCTGATCATCACTGTCATCGACGCTGGCATCCCAATCATCATCGCTATCCATGTATTTATTATTAAGTATTTGCTGCTTGAGATCCTTAGACTTTCTTCGTTTCAATTTTTTGAGTTTTTTGTCTATATTTCCACTTTTAGACTCACCTCCAATATTACCTACTAGGCCTCCTGCACTGGGTGTAATTTCATCTAATGATGTCGAGGAGTGTGTTCTGTGAACTAATGTTAAATGGCTAAATTGTGCCCCGATGACTTTTTGGTCTTCAGAATTACTCTTTTTTGCATGATTATTGTACAGCGCAGATATATTGGATGAATTTGAGCTAGATGACTTTGAAAGATGCCTCAAAAAGGAATTCATTGACTTTCCCTTTCCTCCTTCATCGCCAAACATGAACTCATTTTCTGCGTGATCCTATTAATATAATTGTTAGAATTGGTCAAAAAATCCAGAATATAGAACTGCTTTCTTTTACGAAAACAAAAAATGAGAAGAAAAATAAATAAGTGATAGTATTGCTATTTTTTAATAAGGATGTAACTAATTGAATTAATACCTACTGTCTTCGCACTACTTTTGGGCATTCTCCCGTAACCAATCTCGTTCTCGTTAAGTGAAGATTTAAAAGGAACAAATATCTGCTAGATATTCGGTTGATTCAATTGTCCTTTATTTAATTTACCATTGATTGTCTATAAATATTGACAAACTCTCAATTTGTGCATTGTTGTATTATAACTACATTAAAAATTGAAATAGCTAAGGAAATTATTGAAAAAAAAAATGCCACGCGTAATTTCATGTTTTATTTTAAAAAAAGAAAGCTTTTTCACCGCACTCCCCCACAATTTTCAATATTTATATGACTTACTTAGATGAATTCAAATTTCAACATCATAAACTTTGAACTCGAATTTGAAATGGAGTTTCTTTTAAATTTTATTTATTTATTTATTTAAGAAAAGCATTTTAAAATTGAACTAGCATCTATAGATAAAGTTTTATATGTATTCATTTATATAAACATCGGAAATTTTAGTTTTTCAAAATTTATGATGTTTCAGCTTTTATATTTCTCATACTGGCTGAGCGCAAAACAGTAACTCTTATTTTTTAATACCAGCACATACAGAAAATTGTCCACCCGCTCCTACTAATGACATTTGGTAGTCCAGGGTTGCTGTGTTCTTTATAACTGTTGGAACTTCTATATCATCTCCATCCGGCCCTTGGCCAACGGCATATGTGTCACCGTAACCCCAAGAATAAATGCAGCCCATATTCTCGCCATTTTTGGCAATTGCTAAAGAATGATGAGATCCAGCGGCTATGCTGGTGAACCCAGGAACATTTGCTAGCTTAGTTGGGAATGGGATAGCACGAACCTTATCATGTGCATCTTTGAAACTGTACTCTGGATAATCTTTTTTGGCAATACCAACTTCGAACATATCTACTCTTCCAAAGGAAAATAAAGAGCCATCTTCGCTCAACGCCAATGTGTGATGTTCACCGGCTGCGATACTAATGATTTGTTTGCCTTTCAAACGAGTCACCTCTGTAGGTCTAGCAACAATATCGCCATCGACAAGTTCTTCCTTTATACCGCACTGGCCATATTGATTCAAGCCCCAAGCATATACGGACCCCTTATGATCAATCGCAAAGGAATGGTAGTCTCCTGAAGAGATATATTTTATGTTTTTCAAAGCCACTGGTAATGGTCTCAAAGTTTGCATTCTAGTTCTTTCCATAATTTTTCTACCTAATTGATATTGCTGGCCATCACCCCATCCCAATACATTTCCATAGGCATCTAAAGCTAATAGATGATCTTTGCCTGGTGCTAATTGAACAATATTTTTAAACTCTGGAATTTTGAGCGGAATTTTTTGAACTGGTGTTTTACTAGAAAAGCCCAACAATCCTTCGTTACATCTGAATGTACCCCATGCATAAACTTCACCATTTTCATACAAAACAGCAGACAAGTTGTCTGTTGCGGCCAATTGGGAAACCTTTAAATCAGAAGGTAATCCTTCAACTTTACCAGGTGTAGATTCCGCTTCATTCAAATCACCATCATCATCGTCGTCATCAATGTCTTCGTTGTCTTTAATATCCTTCAACTTTTCTTTTCCAGAGGTGTCTCTACCAAGGACAAAGGAGTCATTGGCACCCCAAGACCAAACGTTGTTGTCCTTATCTAAAACTAATGTGTGCATACCCCCAACAGCAATGTCGACAATGCCAACATTCTCTTTTTTCAAAAATGGGTTCAATCTGGGCCTTTTGACCTCCTTTGTTTTGGCAGCAGGTCCAAGACCAAGTTCACACATTGAACCAGTGCCCCAAACGAATACATCTAAAGGTAAAGATCTTGCTTTGCTAAGCTGATTCAAAAATGGTTTGATCTTTTTGTGAGTTCTTTTGGTTGTTTTATTTTTTTCGTCTGAAATGGAGGAAGCAGCACGTTTTGGTGGCATTTTTAAAAACTGTTTTCTGACTTTTTAATTTTGTTCTTCTCTGAAATAAATTTCGCCAACTATCTATGAATTTATGTATCTAATGATTATTGAATGTCTTAAATACTCTGGCTTTTTTTGAAAGTAGATACTTTGCCAATATTAATTCAAATTCGCCAGTATTAGAGTAGTCTCAAATTCATAGAAATATTCGGACTCACTATTATAGTGTAATGGGCTGTTTATGTTGGATTTCTGATGTGAAAAACAAAATAAAAATATTGCTGGAAAAAAAAATTCATCACTATCAACACTCAAAATAAAAATGGATGAGGAACACACAAGTCATGTGAAGCACGCGCTACTATACTCGTCGTTTAATTCACACTTTTGAAAGCTTTTATCAGTTTAATATGCTTATTCATTATTCTGAATTTGACTAAATCTCACTCTTTGTAAATTTAAAAGAAGAGCAGCATGTGGGCAATTTGGCATTTTAGTAGTGACTAATTATTTCCCTAATCTTTTCTGCTTTAAATAGAACTCAATGTAAAAAGTTCACTGAATCTACAACTATACTGACTTTTACAACTTATTTGCATATTCCAACTATCTATCATATTAATCTTCTCAATGCTTTGTATTCTATCTATCGTATAGGGAAAAGCCTGCTGTTTTTGAAAAAAAATTTGTTTTCAATTTTTACAATATATATTATTTCATATAGATTCAAACCCACAAATTCAAATGCAGTCGTCCGTTAATTAAATGGAAAAGAACTGCAACAAAATTATAAATGACAAGTATCATAGTCGTATTCAAATTGTTTTTTCGACCTTTTGCATTTATTTTGGCAATAGGAAAAACTGAAGAATCGTGCTTATTATTCTCTTTACTTTCGTATTTTCATAATCCACTATAAATTAGTTTTAAAACCCTTGATTCGAATTAATTTTGCTCTAATGCTAAATTTCACTATCTAAGATCCTTTTTCTACCAGCTTTTTTACGCGGAGAAAGAAGCAAACATAAAAAAAAAGTAAAAAAGTCAGGGTGAGTATTGGAAACGCTGCGATAAGAAATATATTGATTCAAAAAAAAAGAAGAAAAAAAAAAGAAACAAATAATTGAAAATGTTCAATTCCTCAAATATAAATAATTAATATAATCAAGCCACAAGTCAGAAATAATCAAGAATAACTCATAGAGTATTTGTTAGTTTTAGTTTTTTAATATCAGTTTGAAAACCATTTATTATTATAGACATTATTACAAAGAATGGAAAACTTACCTGACGTCAATCAAGAAACCCAACCTGAGTTTATACCTCATATCCCTGACATTCTACCTTTGAACAACATGTATACAATTCAAGTCGGTATGAAATGCTTCAAGATTAGTGGTGCGTCTTTGTCTTCTGATGGTCCTTCTTATTTCACAAACTATTTTAGTGATCCCAAAAACTCCTACGAACTTTTGTTCATTGATAGATCTCCTAAAGTATTTGATAAAATTGTGTCCCACTTGCAGGGATACTTTATAGATGTTAATGATTGTGTCGAGATGATTCAACTTTATAGCGATGCTTGTTATTTCAATTTTCCAAGATTGAAGTATCTGTTGGAAAACATGGATATTTTTGTCAAAATAGGTACAAAAGATTTTCGTATCCCCAGAAAACTATTTAGAGATCCCGGTAATTCTCCTAACTTCTTCACCACATCTTCCGATCACATTTTCAAAGATATATCAAATGTCATTAATCACTTGAATTTAATTAGACCTCCTGTTCAAGCACCTATCTTGCTAACTGATAGATCCTCTGATCTTTTTGAAATCATTTTAAATTATTTACAAGGTAATGAGGTTGAGATTACTTCTGACTCCTTGAGAAGAAGTTTAATCAAAGAGTGTAGGTATTATAGATTTTTAGGGCTAGAACAGAGGTTTGTTAATACCAGAATTTTTTGGGATATGAAGGCAAATAAGTCTGCAATTCTTCTAAAAATGGAAGATATCAAACCAAAGCAGATAAATATATGTGATTCACCAAACAGCTCTTATGCGACAGTGGAATATCAAAGACCATTCTTGGATGATGATGCAAGTCGCATTTTATATTTTCAAACTGATTCGAATTTTGTGTTTCATCGAAAAGAAAATGGTTTGAGCTATGTCTTTTTTTTATCAGATTGCTATTTGAAGTTCACGAAGGCCTTTAAAAAACTTATTCAAAAATTTCCTGCTTCTTTTCAAATTTCGGAATCCCAAAGATCGATTAAAGTAATGATAGACACATACTCAAGTTATCGTTTCAGTGGATCCACGCAGTTTTCAGAATTACAAATATTTAGCTTTAGTTTTCAAAGAGGTCAAATCTGTTTACGAGCCACAGATTTAAAACAATTTGATACAAAAGACAATTACCTTAAAACAGATACTACATAGTATGCTGAAACAGTTCTATTTTAGTTTATAAATTCTTTATTTAGTATCATTGAATTAAATAAATAACTTTTTAAAATGTTTAACAATTCATTGATATATCAGCAGAATTAATACTAATTAGTTTTCTGAATTGAAAATTGATTTCAGATAACGTCTATTAAAAATATTATATAAGACAACAATTGTGCAAAGTACTGGTTTTTTTAAAAACCCTTAAATGAGTCGATTTTCAACTACTCTTTAGGGATAAGATTTCAAAGATAGTTAACATCGGAATCAGTTAAAATTTGCGAAGCAGAGCAGTCTCTTTCTTACTAATCAATGATAAAAAATTTACTGAGTCACTACTATAACTTAAAATATATATTTCCCTTTAGTTTGGTTTACTGACGCGTTGCTTTATTTATTTTTTTATGACAAAAAGAAACAAATGAATAAATTAATTGACGCGTGATCACTATATTGATATTTTTCTAAGCAAAATATAGAATTTAATTCATTTCTATTGACCTTTTTATCAAAATATAGGAAAAAAGAAGAGGGTTCTGGTTCTCCAGCGTCATATTTCTTGAGAAATGTCTTAGGGAGAATATATTGTTATATGCTTATTATATTTTATATAGATGAATGATTTTTTTTGAATTATTGATTTTTAATTATGTCACTTAAACTTTCTCAAAAGCATTTCATAATATTACATATAGAGAGTTTTTTTTCAAAGCTTTAACTATTCTCCAAATTTAATTGAGGATCATTCAATCACAATTTGACGTAACTATCTTTATTAACTGTTTTTATGGTTTGCAAAAATTCTCCGCAAACCAATGAATTGTTGAAATTAAAACATTGAAGAATTTCAAAAAATTTATTATCCAGAACAACACCATATAATCTAACTTCGAGAAAAAACAATAGTCTACTGCGATAATCAATCAACCTGATACTAGATATTATTTAAGAAAACTCATATTATCTTGATTACTAACATGGTGCCATATGCTATCAGTAGTAGACCCTGAATCATGTTAGTGCGTTTAGTAAATATGAACAAATCTAATTCGAACTGAAAAATTATGGGATTCCATAGTTTTGATTTATTATCTACATTATTGTAATATTTGAAAAAGCAGAAATGCACTTTATGAAAACCAAACAAAGTAGGTGATCAGAGTACAATATATATAAGTTTGATAATTGCTTTTTTTTTTTTTTGTTTTTTGAAGTTAATTTTTGTGCTAACATATAAATGGATGGTTTAGTTGAAGAAAACTCTAAAGAAAATGTTGAAGACAGGGATGAAGAGGTGACAGATGACGTAAACAAAAAGAAGATAGGTCTTGATTGTGAAGAACATCCTAATAAGCGATTGTGTTTACGATATATTGAGATGTATAATAATCATGTGGTACTGTATGTGAATGAAAAGAAAATTTTCAATTTTGATGACCAAATTGTTTTAGACTCGACAATTGCACATAACTTTGGTAAGCTAAAACCTTCGATTATATCAGAAAATGGCGATGTGTATGTGAGGTCCAAAAGCAAAGCCCGTCAACCAATCAGTAGGAAGGAAGGAAATCCAGACCTTGGATTGGTGGAAAATAGTGATAGAAACGAACACAGGAATAGGGATGAACCAAGTTCGAATAGTGAGGAAGAAGAATTTTTCAATACTAGCTCTGGTCTTGAAGGAAATATACGGAAGCAAAATGAAGCGTATGGGAAACTGAATAGTAATGATGACTCTATTCAATTACACGATAATGGTAGAATTGAGAGGTTAATAGAGGGGTCCCACTGGTCCAGTATTGAAAAAGAGATTTTTTTTAGCAGTTTGGCAAGGCATTCAATCCACAATTTAGAGACTATTAAAAACAATTTGCCAATGAAATCAGAAAAAGACATATTGCTTTACTATAACTTACTTAAAAAAGCTTTAACCAGTAAACATAGAAAAGTGAAACGGGCCCTAAAAAATACTTACAAACTTATCCCTATTGCTTTTGAAATGAGTGAAAATTACATTCAGATAGAGGATCAATTTGCTAATTTAATTTCAGATATGGAATTGAACAAGGTTGAAAGAGTAAAGAGTCAACTTTATCTTAAAGATAGAAGAACTAAGGTCAAAAACGATGACTCACTCATCAAATATGCTTCCTTATACGATTTGACAAAGCTGATTTACTGGAATCAAAATATTCTTAATGAAAATGATGGAAATGGTAGTGGTGAAGGTGTAAAAAGATTACCGCCGTTATCGGAAAGGGATGTGTATAAATTGTTAGAAAATTTAATTTATCGATACACCATTGATCTTGTGGAGCAGCTCATAGTATTGAAGGAAAAAGATGGAAAAAGAATAAAAGACCTGCAACTTCGTAAGAAGCGACTTGTATTGGACATCAGCTTGGAGGATGTGCAAAGAGTTTTACTACAAAAAATTGCTGTTACAAAAAATACCACTGGTAAAAATATTGGTGCTATCGACCCGCTAGATAGAACTATATACTTCCAAAATATTGGGGATAGGTTAAAGCTAAAAAGTAGAAAGGAAAGATGTCATATAGAAGATCAAATGGAAGAATTTGGTAGCTTGTTTGATCTGCTTGAATTTCAAAAGCATTTTGTTGACTGTTTAGATACAGATATGAGTAACAACAGCACCTTTTTTAGGCATCTTGAATCGGTAGCTCAAACGCATGCCATATCGAACAACGGACCAAATGAAGGAAATGAATTACACGAAGAAACTATGCAAAAACAGGCAACTCGAGGTGAATCAGCAATACAGATAGATCCAGGGTCAAAAGAGTTGACGAAAGAAGGTTTGATACAAGAGGATCTCACAAAAGAAGTGTTAACAATAGAGGGACCAACACAAGAAGATTCAACACAAAATCAGTTAACAATAGAAGGATCAATTAGAGAAGAAATACTACAGGAAAAATATGTTAGCGAGAATAATGAGCAGCGCGAAATCGAAAAACTTATGAATGAAACACATAAACTAGAAAAACGAGACATGAAAATATCAAGAAAATATCAGCTTATGATGTTACATTTTCTCAATGCTGATATATGATTCATCAAAACTTTTTACAAGATTTTTTGGTATATATCGTACTTAAATTAAAAGTATATTTTCTGTACTATAGTTTGTTGAAAGTGTCATGTTTTCAATACTTTAACAGCAGGACACGAAACAAGGGGTTGCCCTTTACAAGTTGAATCTTGGAGACAACATACATATATATCTTGATATATATATGACCAGATAAAACTGGCCTTTTGAGTGCGTATAGTTTTGCATAGTGAAAATGCGTGTCGGTTAACTTTTTGTCAAGAAAAAGAAAATGAAGAAAAATTTTATGGTTAGGCATATAAATATAGATCAAGGCTTATTAGATACATAGTAGAAAAATCTATCAAACATAATAAATGAAGTATCCACTGTTCAAGGGTATTATATTCATTCAGTAACACAAGTTGAAAAATTCAACTATAGTCTAAGGTAATAGAACATAAAATACATTGATTTTTAGCGAAGTTTCATAAACAGCCTTTGGTATTTCCAGTTGGCTAGTTGACTGACATTTTTTTCTTTGTGTGTGTGTTTTCGATATCTTCAACTATAGTTTGGTGTCCACTCCTGTTAATCGGATAGAAAAGAAATTAATATCGCTTTATCGCTTTCTATAGAAACAAGAAATCGGGCCAAAACAGGTTGTATTTCAACACCAAGATAATCAAACAATATTATAGGCGGAAGAAACTGCCAAAGTGGACTACTTTCTTGACATACAAATTAGCAAAACAAGGATTTGGAATCTTGAGTTTTCATAAAATATAAGCAAACCTCTTCACGTTTTTGACTCTACATAAATATAGAAAATTCCTATTTATGTATATATCCATATATATATTCTAACAGCCAGTAATGGATGAATTCCTAAATGCTCCTAAGAGGCATTCGCCATCATCTCCAGGCCTCAACTCCTCTTCACACGCTGATCAACAAAAATGCGGCTCCTCTGCTTCAAATGCCAGTAATGGTTTTTCTCAAAATGAGGAAATACTAGATTTTGATTTCCCATACAAATTGCCAAAACTATCGCATTCTGTGCTGGCTCATTCAATTGTGTCATTGGACCTGGTACCAGAATTTTTACCTACCTCAACTAGTGCTCTGTCAATAAATTTACCAGCTTCTCACAAAAGAGGCCAATCTTTAAATTTGTTGACAAATGCGAAGATCAGTAATAGTACAAATTTCAGTGAAATATTAGCTCAACAGCAACAGCAACAATCGAGCTTATATATGACTAGGCCTTCGAGAAGTATGACAACTTCCAGTCTTTTAATGTCAAATATTAATCAACCAGTAAACTCATCTGGGATTCTGCCAGCTGCCGCTACGAATTCCGCAAACATGAACACAAATCGGTCAAGATCCAAGATTCCTCTGTCGAGGCTGCTTCATTCCATCGGTGTCAATCCTTTCTATACAAATAATGTATCAAAGATGAATACTAGTGTAAGCAACCCATCTTTGCTTCTTCTGACTGCGTCACCAAAAGCATTAGCTGAAGGCTCTCCTCTCAATACTCCACTCCCAACTCCATCTCAATCGAATTTTAATGATTTTTCTCCTTTGTCTGCAATGTTTTTTGATGAACATAGCAATTCAATAGTTACTAGAGGAAATCATACTAATACCGCTAACACTAATAGAATACCCAAATCCAGATCTTTCAATCATTCCATAACGACATCTATCAGTAGTAGTAGTACAGGTCAGAGTAACACGTTTGGAGCGATTGCAAATGTTAGCGGTAGCAGCGGGCATCGAAGAAAAAGAAGCAGTATTGATTTGCAAAATGAACATCTTGATCTGCTTATTAACTTTAATGCTAACAATGCTAATTCAGCAACTCCATTGTATCATAATAATCATAATAATAGCATCCTGCTACAGCTGCAAAGTCAATTGGAGGACGAAAGTGCTAATCTAACACTAACAGATACAACGGCTTTAGAAAATAATACTTTTGGGTTTTTAGATGAACTCGATCTTGGGAACGACACCTTTATTTTGAGCAATAGAGATCATGAATGGAACAGAGTAGTGAATGCAGCAGCTGCTGCTACCATTTTTTCTAATAATAGCAATTTACATACTAACACGATCAATGGTGACATTAATAACCAGGATTATAATTCTGGAGTGTCTTTGAACAATAATATCAATAATAACAACGAGCTACAATTCAATGCGGATAATTTCAATAACGATATATTTTTGAAAGCTGCAGATATCACCCTCAAAATGGTTGCTCAATCAAAGCCAAAACCTACAACAAGCTTTGCTGATCTTAATGATAGTACTAATGACTTTAAAATTATAATGGAGGATATTGAATCATCGTCAAATACTACAACAACGGCTACTGCTACAAAACTCATGAATGGCAACAATGATAATAATATTAGTTCAGCTGATTTATTAAACGGGGATTCTCAAGGCAATAATGATGGTATGGTTTTTAACATGACACATACTAATACTTCTACGCCATCTCCAACAGGGATTATTAATTTATCTGCCTATAATTCATGTTCTTCACTCTCATCTTCGAACTCTGCTTCAAACACAAGTACAAACATCAATAAAAATTCAAATACAACAGTTATTATCACGAGTTCAGGAAAAGCAAAAACTTTAGTGAAACCAAAGACCAGAAGCATGAGAGCAAAGTCTGCTAGTGCAAAGGATTTGAAGAAAAACCCTAATATTCTAACTGCTGATGAAATGACTCCGGACGAAGTCGAAAAAGCAAAAGCTCTACTTCCAGAGGGATTGCACGAGTCTAACTTAATAATTAAAAAATCAAAACGGGGAAGAAGTAAATCTTCTTTAGACTCCTCAATGAATAATAATATGAACGTAAATGATAACGATAAAAGTAACGATAAAAGTAACAATAAAGACAGTAATGAAAATGATGATAACTCAAAACCTAAAAAAATTCACGAATGTCCTTTATGTTTCGCAGTTTTTCAACGACCAGAGCATGTTAAAAGACACATGCGTTCACATAGTAGTGAGAAACCATATCAATGTGATCTTTGCCAAAAGAGATTTAATAGAAGTGACAATTTGAAAGCACATTTAAGAAAACTCCATAATGCTACAACATAGATGAGATATATTAAGCACTATATGTGTAGATATTAACCTTTTATATAAACATATAACCTTTTTTATGTTAATTAATGATATGAAATGAAATAAAAAATCAAGAAAATTATGACATTTTGATTGTAAGAACTATTTAAAATTTGATGGATAATTGTAAGATCCACAGTATCATTGATATACGCACTTATGATGATATTCTAAGATATATGTACATTATATTTCATTCAAACTTTTTTCTTAGTAATAATACTAGTTATATCACTATGTCAGATTGATGAAAATTGATTACCGGTATCGTTTTACTCCGATCTCTCTTCATACAAGTATACATACATATATTACTTAATTACTCAAGTATTTTTCCAGTTAAATTTTGAGATTGGAAAATACATCACCATGTCTTCTGCTGTTAGCGGTGCTGCAATTTATAAAAAGAAAAATGGGCTTTTATCGATATATGAAACTGCTGACCCTCCTATGCTTAAATGGTTAGCTGCGGATCAATCCGTGGCTAATCCTAAAGTAGAAATCCCGTTGAGGTCAATAACCAATTTGCAAGCATCTCCAGCATCAAGTGAGAAATTGCTTATCAGAATATTGCATTTTTCTGAACCGTCTACAGACGGAGAACCGGTTAAGACTGTGTTCAGTTTTACTAACAAAATGATCATGGAAACTATTAAGGATACGTTAAGGTCAATCGTTGAAAGGCAAGAGGCATCTAAACATGCAACAAGCCAGGCAAACAATACTCAGATACATATAACACAGACTAAGGATAATTTAGAAGAGATATTGAATGCCAAAAGTTTATTGGATAATTTAGAATTGCAACAAAGATTATTAAGTAATGAACCAAAATTGAAACAAATTTTTACAGAAGCAGTTATTAGGAATAACCTAGATCCTAAAGAATTTTGGAAGACAAGACTACACTTGTTAGGTACTTTTGCTTTGAAAAATAAGGCAAAAAAAGGTCCTTACAATGTACTAAGTACCATAAATTTAGTAGCTTCAAGTGATAATAAAGTTGATCTAAATGTTACCAGAGAAAAAATTCATTCTATTTTTGAGCAGTATCCTATAGTGAGAAAGGCTTATGAAGATATAGTACCTCGGGTCCCTGAAGGTGAATTTTGGTCTCGATTCTTTGCATCTAAATTATTTCGGAAATTGAAAGGTGATAAAATTAATAAAAATGAAAAAGGTGATCAGCTATTGGATCCCTATTTGAAAATCACAGATGAAGAGATAATAATGATGGACGATAATGACAAAAAAATGAAAATGATTGAAAAAGGTGAAGATGATGTAAATTTAGATGATATTGATGTTAATTCATTCTTAGATGTTTCGAAGAATATTAATGATAACTCAACTAAGCTAGGGAATCAGCCGGATTTCACCATGAGATTTGAAAAGAATCCTGAAATGATTTCGATTCTTAGAGGGTATAATAGACTAAGTAAGAAATTAGTTGAAAATTTTGAAGATGAAGAAAAATATATCAAAGCAAAAAAAAGAAAGTTAATGCCAGAACAAGAATTTTTAGAAGAAAAATCAGAAAAATTAAATGTTTTGAAATTTGATGATTTAGAGAAAATCAATAAGGCTGAATTTGTTGAGTTGAAGATTAGTAATCCAATGGAATCCAATAATAAATTGAAGGAAGACAGTTCTTCTCAAGTCCTTAATTCAAAGACGTTTATATCAACTGTGAATACGTTCAAGTTGAGTTTCAAAGAAAATTCGATAGATTTGAAGGAAATATATGACGTGCCAGATAGAAAAGCGGCAATTGATGTTGTTAATAAGGAAATACTACTGAGTTTGATTAAAACAGCAAAACAGTCAAAACAAAATTGGCAAATACATAAGTCGATTGAGCGAGACTTCAAAAGTTTAAACAACTCAATTTCCTCAAATCAACCACATTTAACTTCTTCAGATAATTTAGGCAGTAACAATGGCTCAAATATACTTTTTAGTTCTACTACGAATTCATCTTCTCAGTTACAAACGGATCAAGTGAACTTAAGTAAACTCAAACTTTCCAATGATGACATTGAAAGCTTAAGATTGGTTCATATAACATCTGAAGAATTTTTAAAACATTTTTGGTTACATTTCAATTCAGGAGATCCTTCTCAAGCCCAATCAACAAAAAAATTATTTAGTAGTGTAAAAAAATGCATCAAAAGATTGTTTGCGGCTGTTAAGATAATAAAAGATAAGGAGCCAGATTCCAAAAAAGCAGAAGAATTGGAAACTTTGGCAAAAGCATTGGTAATGCCTATTACTAAATCATTGATAAAAGCAAAAAAAGAATATGAACATGCAGAAGCTATCAGTGTCCTTGAAGATTGAAAGGCTCGAGCTGGAAATTATTTGAAACTGGGCAGAACTTTTATTTCTCGTTTATAGAATTGTACTAAGTATTTATAAATTAATATATTCTCTCAATAAAAATACAAACGTTTCAAGCAAAAATTGATGGTAAGAATAAATAGGTTTAGCAATATTTTGTTAATTTGTCAGAAACACAATTGACATTCACACAATTTTCCTACGTTGAACAATAACAACCATTTTATTATTTAGCAAACAAGTTCAGCAAACAAATGTTACTTATTTTTTGTAGGTGTTGCGGCAAGTTCTAATATCCGACGAAAAACACCCTACAAAAAAAAATATGAAACTTATGACAAATATAAAGTTGTAAGTAAACACTATTAAGTAACATCCTATTTTGCTTATCGCAATTGAATTAAGATTATACCAAATGAGAAGAACCTAAATCAATTAAATATCAAAATATAATATGAGTGTTGTTTCTTTAGAAGAATTGAAACCTGATTTGGTTCTTTCAATTCAGAATAGTAGTGATGAAGAACTTTTGAGATTATTAGAGTTTTTGAAAGCTAATTATTTCTTGACTCAAGTTAGATCAGGAAAAGGATTATCAAAGTTTTTGTTCTTTATTAAGTTAAAAAAGCACAAATTTGATGAAATTTTCAAGGAAAACAAAATTGATGATTTTCTTGGTAACATTAATAACGATATTTTGTTAGAAGAGTTTGATGAACCTAGTGATAGTGAACGGATAAGAATAATTTATGATTATCTTGTCAACACGATCAAGATTTTAAAAAAAAATCCGATTGTGGAATCAATTCAGCCAATCAATTTTGATAAAGATGATGAGATTCTTAAGTCAGTAATGAAAGTGAACATGGGCGACAATGAAATAATGAAACTTGAATCCAAGTTTGGTAGCAAAGTTGCCTTATATTTCAGCTTCTTGAAGACTTATTTGAATTGGTTGCTATTACCAGCTTCAATTGGTCTTTTAAATTTTGCTGTTTTGGGAGATACAAAGTACTCGAATGTTTATTCTATTTATTTAATTATGTGGTCTATAATATTTTTTCATAGCTGGACAAGAAAACAGGCCAATTATAGCGATTTATGGAAAATCAATAATACCGTAGTCAATAACAATACCGCAATTGTTATTGCCAAAAAATTGATGTTTGTTCCTATTGCTTTAATGTTTATTTTTGTTCTTGTCATTTATCAATTATTCTGTTTCTGTGTTGAAATGTTTATCAACGAATTATATAATGGTCCATTGAAGTCAGTTTTGGCATTATTACCAACAGTTATGTTGTCTGGGTTTGTTCCAATTTTATCCATTGTGTACAAAAAAATCAACCTTATTTTGACAATCAACGAAAAGCATAAGTACAAGTATGATTTTGACAATTCCTTGAACGAAAAAAATTTTGTTTTAACGTTTTTGACAAGCTATTTGGCATTATTTATCACATGTTACATTTATTTCCCATTTGGCTATTTGATGAATGATTATACTAATGCAATTATTTCTCTTACCAAAATGAAATTCAACTCTAAATTTCCAGTGAAACTGAATCATTTTATTGTTATTGATCCAAAAAGAATTCAGGCGCAATTTTTTTTCAGTATTGTTACTAATCAAGTTATAAGTATTGGTGTTGATTATATTTTGCCGTTAGTTTTGAATTTTGTTTTAAAATTCATGGATAAAGAAAAAGTAGAATATAAGGATAATCAATCAGAATCTAAATACCTTACTAATATCAGAAAGCAGGTTTATGAGTACAGTGAAATTGATTTTAATGCCAACTTTAGTTCAATTGTCATTCAAATAGGTTATTTGTTATTGTTTTCTCAAATTTGGACTTTGTCTCCATCAATTTGTGTATTTTTCAACTACATAAAATTGGTTGGTGATTTAATTAAACTATTCAAGTTTAGTAAAATGGCAATTCCAGTAAGGGATAATAGCATTCATCCGTGGGACTTATTTTTAAAATTCATTATTTGGTCATCAACACTTCTTGCTCCATTGTTAAACTTGTTATATAGTAAATCAGATATAATTTTGGGGGAAAAATCATTCAGTGAAGAAACTAAGGCTTTATTTGAAGGTAAATTAGGTACTGGCCTCAGTTCAAATTTAAATTTTTGGACTGTTATTGGTTGTATCATGTTGAGCGAGCATTTATTTCTTGTTTTCAACTACATTGCATCGTTATTTTTTAGTAAGATTGATTTGAGTGTTGCTGTAAAGGCCAAAGAAGATATCGTGAATAAAATAAATAATAATTCTTGTGTTGCAAGTGCTGTAACTGCAGCGGCAGCTATTCAAAAAGTCAAAAAGGATAGCGAATCGGTAGTTTCCATAATTGAAAATAAGTGGATCGAGTCGGGTTCTGATGATGTTTCCAACTTAGTGAACGAGATAAAAGAAATGCCAAATAAGGTTGTATTCTTGAATTTGAAAGCAAAGAAAACGTCACCAGCACCTGCAAAACCAGCTAATATAAACTTCAAACCACCTAAGGAAACGGGTTCATACCAAGAAAATAAAAAGGAGAAAATAGCAAATAATTTAGGAGCAACTGGTGTTTCAGTCCATTCTGAGATGACAGAGAAAGTTGGAGAAATTAACCAAAGAGGATCAACTACTGCTTCTAAAATATTAGAGAAAACAAGCGGTTGATCTCATTATGTAGCATACAAGATAGTGTCTAGTTAATAGCATTAATATCTACTCGAGTAAATAAATTTTATTGCTGGATAATCATATTGAAATTGAAATATGCTGTCAAATCAAAATTATTTTTTATTGATTTTTTTTTCCAGTAAATGTGTAATCTTGCATCATGCTGTCAATCAATAATGATTATTTTATCAAAATATTTTTTATTTTTCAATTTTAATATGTCATCAGACAAATATATTTCAGGATCATTATGAATTTGATCTTTTTTCAAAATATATTTATAAACGGTGTTGTTTAACTGATATATGTTTATAATATCAAAATTGTCAATCTCTTTTGTAAAAGATGCTGTAAAAAGTTTAGTAGAGTTTTTATTGGTGGACAAAATTTTGCAAAAATTATGAAGTTCTTTCATTACGGATTCATAATTTATATCGTTTTGTATACCTAAAGAAAACAGTGATCTTCCGTGAACTTTATCTTCTTTGCTACTGTTCGAATTATCTTTGACAATTTGTGAAGGCAGCTCATTCAATATTTGAAGGACCGATAGATTGTCAAAAATAATATAATAGTCAGTATACTCATTCAATTTACCAGTTTGAAAATTCTCTAACAAACGCGTAAAAGGTAAGTTTTTTATAAACTGTATAAGACTTTCGTTAGAGTAATTCCCGTCAATATCCTCGTAATTTAAGTATAATACATCATTCTCTGATAATTGCGAATAAAAATTTATATTTCCACGCACTTTAGGGTTGTAAAACAGCAAGATGCCAAAAAGATCAAACACAATGATAGCAGTATTATTTCGGTTGCTTTCAAATTCTTTCTGTAATATCTGTTGATACTTTTTTATGTTTGAATATACAAAGTGGTACTTCTCAATTGTGGATGACTCAATTTCACCGTATAAAAGTTCTTTCAAAGACACTGTTACATCAACACCTGATTTTCGGCTCATTTTCAAAAACTATCACTAAACATTCTTAAAACAAACAATCATGTGATCAATTAAAATATATATTATATGCAAGTTATGTATGAATAATGTAGAATAGTAATCTCATTCTGTCATCTGGAGAATATACCTGTAGATTCTAATACAAAGTTAAGCGTTCCTTGGAAAAAAAAACAATCTATCTATAATAAATTTTAGTAAGGAAAATTTTTGTGTGCTTTTTTTTTTGTAAGCGATAATAGGATATCAAAAATACGAATGAGATCATCCTCATCATCATAACAGTTCAATTTTAATATTGATTATTATAGGATGGCACACAGACTCTATTGAGCCGTATCGCTGGTTTAATAGACTATAGTCATAGTTTATCTATTCTGGTTGAATCAATAATTGTTATCACAGCTATAGTGCATTTTTTGAAAGGCTAGTTATTAAACTTATGATATATCCACAAGAGGGAAAATAGGAAAATAATTCAACACATCATTTATTAAGCGAATATATTTCGAAAAAGCTTGACCTATAAAGAATATTTGCATGCAATTATCAAAAAAAATGCCTTCAAATATAAAGTCACCTTTCTACTTTCAAGATAATAGTAGTGAAGAAAGTGGAAGTGAAAATTGCGAGTTTGCTGAAAGCGTAACCCAACCAAATAATCTATATACAAGTCTTCTCAGAAGCCCATATGAAGCATTGTCTCCTCCGTTTCAATCTTCAGATAATGTCAGCAATTCTAATTATCCGATGTCTTCTAGTGAAGATCGTTTTGATGACGAAAATAACGACAAGATTGTGGTGCCTTCCATTATTAATTTTCCGACTGAGTCAACACATGCCTATTCCTATGCCCAGCTATCACCAAACTCATTGGCATTACGTCTCAATGTACTAAAAAGAAGTTTAGAAATTTTGATAGACAGACCAGATTTGATTATGAATTCTTTGGATCATGAAACTGATGATGATAATGATCTTGATGAAGATGAAGGTGATTCTTTTGCATTTACAAATAGTGATGAAGAAACTCCTGAGTTGAGTAAGAATGAAAAAGTGGACACCAATAATAATAATAATAATAGTAGAATTAAAATTCGTTCCAATGCATCTAGTGCAGCTTTATCTGCATTTTTTACAAATACAAATGTTCCTAGTTCCTCAAACTTAAAGATACTTAATAATAAACATAATGATAAAAATAAAATTAAAAAAAGGGTTTCTTTAGACGGTAAAAAGAAATCCCAAAAAAAACCACAGGTTTCAAATGATGAACAATTGATATATGAAAATATTAGGGAAAAACTCAAATCGATGATCAAGCTATTGAACAGCAATCCAAATTTGAATAAGTCTTTGTTAACTCAGTCTTTGTATGATAAGTCCTCTACAAATGTGATGATTGAAAAAAAATTATTAAATGCTTTGGCAACACCCTTTTATGAAAGTATTCAGTCGCATCATAGACAATTAAGCAAGCCAAAGCTCATGACTTCGAATACTGGTTTTGGATTCCCTGCTAACTCCATGAATCAGAGGATCGTAAGCGTTCAAAAATTTGAGCCTCCTAGCTTTAAGCCTATCTTGAAGAAGCATAATTCATTTGATTTTCCATCTGAAAAAATTGGATCCATAAGAATACCAGAAAATCCATTCACTCACTCCAATCAATCTGAACTCATCAGTCCAAATTCGTTAGACAATTTTTATGAGAAAAATATTAGCAATAATCCAAATATTCTGTATGCCAGACCCTTTCATAATCTCTCTACTTCTAGGAATCTTAATCCTCAGGCAATTTTCAGTTGTGAGATCAATCAACCATGGAATTTGTTAGCTGCAAATGATTTATCAAAATTACTTTTTGGTGATAAACTCAAATCAAATATTAAGAACTACAAGTTGCTTGATTTAATAGCAAGCAACTCTAAATCATTTGTATTACAAAAGCTTTTGAAACGATTGAATCCTGAGAATAGTGAAGAAGATAAATCCAACCATTTCAATAAAGATATTATATTTGCAGGTGAAATTGTCGCAATAAATAATGATGAAAAATCTCAAGTTCAATGGTGCTCATTGTGGGCAAAGAAAAAAAATGATAAAATCATATTAATGTTCGATAAGATTCCTTGCTCAGCAGCTGAATTGACTGTATCAAATCCAGTTGCATTGAATGGTAATAACAATCCAACTTGGGAAATTAGTAACATTAATGAAATATCAGGTACTTTATTTAGTTCTATTAAGGCAAATGGTGTTTTGCTTTTAGATTCTATTTCAAGATCAATAACGCATTTTATTAACGAAAATAATAACGAGAAATTGGTTTCACTTATAAATTCAAAAAGATATTTCACACTCAATTTGCAGAAAAATAGAAATTTACCTTGTGCTGTGTTTTCAGAATTAAATCCAAAAAAACAGTTGTTGTTAAAAATACATACCCTCCCATTTATTGCTGGTATTTTTATAATTTCAGCGTCAAATCATAGAATATTGTCTTATAATAGATCAATTTCGAAAAATTTATTTGGACATGGCGATCTAATCGACCAATCAATAAATAAAATTATTCCAAATTTTGACAAGTTCTTGAACTATTCCGCATCTAATAAAAAGCTAATTCATTTTCTATCTGATTTACACGAAAATCATTCCCCTAATATAAATTCATCACATTACTCTGATAACAATTTTTTGAGTCCCGGATTGGTGTTACCTGAACATTTTTTCAGAAGAATTCAGGCAAAATTTGAGGCACATAAATTGATAGAATTGAGGGATATCAACGATATAAGTAACAAGGATAAGAACAATATTAAAAGTTCTGCAATTAATAATGTTTTAAAAACACCAACAAAAATGGATTTAAATTACCAAAATTACCAAAGTACAACACCTCGTTTCCCATCTTTTGATTCTAATAGTAATATTTTTGATGATAAAATGGATTTTGATGATAATTACTATCAAAATTTATCTGAAAATATTAATGGAAAAAGCGAAGAAGACTTAGAAGAAGAACTTTTTTTGAATTCTAATGGTATCTACGGTAAGCATGAGGATGGTTCCAGATTGATTATCGATGTCCAATTGAGAGTATCAAATATCAACACTTTTGTTTTATGGGTCACGTCATCTAATGATTATTTTATGGAAAATGACGAGTCCTCTACTTCGTCTACAGATGATAGCTCACCTACAAGAACGGATAAGTTAGAATCCACTGATAGTTCTTTAAGTATTATATCAATGGATAGTAATATTATAACGTCGCCTACTCAAGAAAAAGACGAAAGCGAGTTGATATCAATAAAATCTGAGAGTGAATTATTGCAAGAGGAGATACAAAGATACAAACAGTGGCAAGATACATGCGGAGGAGACTTTCCTACTCAAATAGGTAAATCTAAAAGAAGCAAGAGTATTAAGGATTTTCATATCATCAAGAAAATGGGAAATGGTGCTTATGGAAAGGTTCTATTAGTCAACTATATTAAGAATATCAATTATAAAATTATTGTTAAATGTATCTATAAAAACCGTATTTTGATTGACGCTTGGATTCGAGACTTTAATTTAGGAACAATTCCATTGGAGATCAAAATTATGGATTTTTTCAATCATAACCCGCACCCTAATGTTTTAAAATTATTGGATTTTTTTGAAGATGATGATTATTATTATATTGAATTACCAATTCATGGTAATCCACCAGCTATTGATTTGTTTGATTACATCGAAATCAAGAAAAATTTAACCATATTGGAGATTCGGTATATTTTCAGACAAATAGCGCATGCTATTCATCATTTACATTCAAACGACATTGTTCATAGAGACATCAAAGATGAAAATGTTATCATAGATGAAAACTCAGTGGCAAAGTTAATTGATTATGGATCCTCGGCTTATGCCAATGGCGAAGATAAATTTGATACTTTTGTAGGTACATTAGAATATGCACCACCAGAAGTTTTAAATGGTAAAAAATATGAAGGGAAAGCACAGGATATTTGGTCATTGGGTGTATTACTCTATACAATGGTGTATAAGGAAAATCCGTTTTATAATATTGATGAAATTATGGAGGGTGAATTTAGAGTTCCTTTTGTTGCTGATGAAGCGTGTAATAATTTAATTGAAACAATTTTAAATAGAGATATTAAGAACAGACCTACTATTTCGGATATTCTAGAACATCCATGGTTGAAAGATTTTTAGTTCATACCAAAACTAAGTTTTCTCCCTTCCTTTAAAAAAAATAAACATAGTTTTACCAATTAGAATGTTTTGAATTTCTTGATTATATTAAATATAGTTCACAAGACTTATGGACTTAAATAACTGAACTTGAAATCTTTTTTTTTTTTTGGTTTTTTTGATTATTAGTATTCTCAATAATATATATTATTATACTTAGAAGATGATTTAGCAAATAAGCTTAGCATATTACAAATCATCAGTCCTTCTAATTGCTTTAATTACAATGGGTAACATTCCTCCAGTACCGACAGGGAAATCTCTATGATTCAAAGCCAACACAAAACTTCTTAATGTGCCCGAATGGCTTGTGATACTTATAAATCTATCAGTTGTTTTTTTTTGAAAATCTTTTTCAAATAAATAATTCAAAAAATTATTTGATCTTAAAGTTTGTTCAAAAAGCTTTTCTCTATAATTTTCTTTAAAATTGAAATCATTTTCTGGAAAATATTTCTCAAACTCGAAGTTTTCTGCTACTTTGAAGTTCTTCAATCTCTTGATGATTTCAGACTTAGATGATCTCAAATCACATGTATGTTCACCAATAGTTTCTCTTATATCATCATTAATATATGCATGATAATCATCATTACGTATGTTTTGCCAGGTATAAATCAAAGTCTGTATTGCCCTGGTAAGTGGGGAACAATAAAATCTATCTGGATAAGGCGCTCCTTTAAGAATCTGTTCTTTCCAGCCCTCATGGTTGTTGAAAGCTTGCTTTATTCCTAATTCCGTTAGGAAAGGATCAGGACCCCATATTATATTTCCATCAGTGTTAAGCTTACTCCATTTTTCATCCCATTCGACTTGTCCATATTTTTCGATAATCAAATTGTGCCATCCTTGACCGTGTCTTGCAAAAAAAATTACTTTATAAGAAATATTTGGTTCAGATTTTTCGTTGAGTTCGTCGATCTCTTTTACAAATTCATTCCAAGAGTTATATTTTAGTCCAAATTTTTCTTTCAAGTAATTGAAATTTGTCACTTCAGTATTTTCCTCGGATTGTTTGAAAAAACCTTCAACCACCTCAAAATCCCAAGGTCTTTTAAATCTATTCGTTTCTGAATCCTTTTCATGTTTCAATTTCTCAAGTTCTTCCAAATATATTTGATACTGTTCTTTATCTGTAGTTTTATATAAAGTAACGACATCCTCCGGCTTCACAGCACTCAAGAATTCGGCTTCACTCATTCTTAATCCAATTATTGAGTCAAAAATTCAATAATTAAGTGATTCAAAGTTCTATGAACGGTGTAAAAACCGAGAAAGTGTATCTGAAATTGTTTCTTTTTCATTTTTTTTTTTTTTTTGATCCACGCAGTTAATGAAATTTTCACTTCTTTCATTTGTCCATTTATAGTAAACAAATTCAACATGAATGATAAACAAAAACTTGCTTTCAAAATTTTACAAAATCCTGTTGTTTTTTTGAATAAGCTTTATTCATCAAAATATAATGACACAATCCAGAATAAATTAGTGTAAATATATTTCTTGTAAAATCAAAGCATGTAAAAAATTATATTTGTTACTGTGCCATTCTTTTTTGCCAGTTACTGCATTTTCTCTAGCTTTTTCAAGCTAGATCCACTCTTGGCATTTTGTGGATATGGTAAGAATATTTCCAAGTCAAAAGGTAATGGCTGGTTGATCAAAATTGAAGACAAATATGTACGCGGATTTCATAATTCAGAGACCTGAGGATATTTTCCTAAGAAGAAAAAAATGTTAAATCAACTATATGTATATATGGTAAAAGAACTTTATTTACTTTAATCAAGATGAGACTAATTTACCAACTAGTTAAAATTTTGATAAGGCTGAATACTAATTTTGTAACTTTGAAATTCTAATGAAATGGTTTAAAACGAAACTCAAAATTTTAGTTTAAAACATATTTTTTATTTAGTTTTTGTATTTTGATTATTTTCATCAATTTACTAAGACTTATTATCGCCACCTAATAACGAAAACTGAACAATTATGCAACGACAATAATCGCCTTTTTTTAAAGAAAATAGCTTCATCAAAATTATTCGGTTTTGGAAGACTTTGCATCGATTCAACATTCAAATTGAAATTATTTGAAACCAGTAAGAAGCAAGCTATTAACCCAACAAGTTTTCTAAAAAAAGATTGTATGTTAACCATCTCGAAATGTCAGTTGTTTATGTTCTAGAATATGATAATCAACATTTTTATTGAATGATGAATATTATTTTTGAAAAACTAACCCTTTTTTTTTAAAAAAAAAAGATGTTGCATTACTTTAAAATAAACGTTAAATCTCAGTTTAACACCATTTTCTATGAAAATCAAAACTAAGGCGGTTGTTCAAAATTATAAAACTTTCAAAGTACAATATATGTTTATATTTTTATAGTATCTTATTTAAGTTTGATTGCCTCAAATCATGAAAATCAATTTTTAAAATATAAACCTGATAACGCGTCTGTCACGTGATATATATTCATAATCACCACAAATTCTCATGTTCTTAGAAGATCGAAATTTATTATGTTGAATCAATTCCTTATTATTCTATATTATATAATGCATTCAACTATTACTTTTTCAAATGAAAAAGTAATGATTTTCAAAAATAAAATAAAGAAAAAGGAAAATAAAACATCAGCAAGCATATATCATTTCTATAATTTCATTACCTTCGTCTGTATTATCATCTTTGGGCTCACCTTTAATCGCATAGTCCCAGTGGAATAAATTTTGGTTTGCAATCATAAAATAGCCCAATGATACATGTTTCTTACCGTTTCTATTAGACAAATCTGATATGGAGTTATTGCTTTTGCTATTACTACTGCTACCAAACTTTAAGTTTTTAAGCCCACCTCTGATAGATTTCAAAGGAAGAGAGCTAGATGAAGAGGAAGCAGAAGAAACCGGTCTTTTTTTATTAGGCGAAACATTGCATTCTTTTAAAACTAGTTTCATGTTTGTCCACGGATCATCTTTTTTCATGACTGACATACTCTTCAAGCAATCCTTAACTATTTTCTTCAAAGTTGGTGGATTGGCATCCTGATTACTTAATTTTTCATAAATATGATGGCTGAAATAAAAAAAATTGTATTTGTTTCCACTAATATTCTGATCTTTGATATTGCTATCATAATTGATATTTGAGTGACTTATGGCTGCCACAGAATTTGTAGAGTTGAATCTTTCAAAAGAACGAGAAGGTGATAATGGATTATCATCCTCATCCTCATCATCCTCATCCTCATCATATTCATCATCATCATCCTCATCCTCATCCTCATCCTCATCCTCATACTCATCCTCATCTTCATCTTCATCATCATCATCATCATAAACTTCATCATCTTGATCCTCCTCAAAAATTTCATTATTAGCAGGCAATTCGTCTCTATACAATTTTTCTTTGACACACTTGTCATCATCTTCTTGCCTTGATACATTAGAAATTCCTTTATTATTTTCTGATTGGATACTATTAATTGTACCCGTTTCGGAAGGTCTCTCATCATAACTGTTTTTTTCTTTGGCTTCTTTCTGATCCGTGCCAGGAGAGTTATTATTTTCAAAATTAATTATCTTATTGATATCAATTTTGAAAGAGGAATTATCATTATCATCAAAAATTGTCATATAATCGCCCAGTAATTTAACACTATTATTATCAGCATGAACATCGTTATTATCATTTACTTCCAGCTTAAAAACTGTATTACCTTTATCATATTTATTGTTATCCAAAACATCAGTATCGGTAGAATTTATTATACAGTTTGCTGAATCAATAGTAAAAGTTGAATTCAAGGACGCCGACCTATCTCTGCTTTTCGATGATTTAATTATTTTTTTGGAGGACTTATGTTCGGCTCTCTGATAATTTGGGTCAAATATTCCTTCTTTCTTAGCGTTTGAGGCAGATTTGATAGCATTTTCAGGAGACATATTCATAATAGGATGAATGGATGAAGTTTCCGTAGCTGGTGAAGAAACAGCACATGAGATATTGTCACCAGGAGTCGGTAAGTTTGATGTTTTCCCTTCCGGTGAGCGTGCGTCCTCTTTATTAAGTTTATTATCCTTATTTGCGATAGATAGAGACAAAGCATTCAATATCAGACCAGAAGATTTCTTCTTTCTTAAAGATTGAATAATTTGTTGCTTGCTAGAGCTCGAGGAATTGGTTGTAGTTCCAGGAAGGATAGAAGGAATGGAAAAAGATGCATTTGAAGATGTTCTTCTTGATCTTGATCTGAGTCCAGAACTATTGTTCATATTATTATTACTGTTTTCAAATTCCGATAAAAAAAAACTCATAATTGGAGAAGAAGTCCTCATCTTCAACGTTGATGAAGAGGGAGAACCCACGGAAGTATTATTATGATGTGTCACAGAAGCTGAGGACATCGAGCCATTCAAATTGGATGTTGCAGTATTAATAGATGACGTTGATGATGCTGTTGAGAGAGCTCTTCTTCTAATTATACTAGAAGTTCCGCTGCTCAATCTTCTTCTAAATGTATCTGGCTGACTTTTCCTTCTCGAAGATTCATTGGAAGAATTATTAACTGAAGATAAAGAAGAAGCCATACCAGATATTGATAATGATCTATGGCCCCGAGGACGGTTGTTATTCTTCCTTTTTCTTCTCCTTCTTCTGCGCCTTCTTCTAGAAGGAATATTGTTGAATGTAGGAAGTTCTCTAAGTGATAAATCCAAAGACAAATCAATAGAAAATGTTAAAGCATTATACCAAGAAATTAAGTCATTAACATATTTAAAATTTAGAAGAAATTGGTAATTTTCTAACCTAAATCTTAAAATATTATTTGGATTCTTCGAGTATGTTAAAAAAGATGTACCAAAATTCCTAGAAACTTGAATCATGTCATTTTTGGTCAATAAAATGTCATTGGCTAATCCTATTTTACCATGTTGCAAGGTTAAAGAAGTCAATAAATTATTCGAGCTAAGAAATTTTTTAGGCTTCCTTATGATTTTTTTCATTATTGCATAAGAATTTAAATCATTTATATTGATATCCATATTGCTATTGGAATTTGTGCCACCAGTGAAACTACCGATAGAAGAATGTGATCTATTGGCAAAAGAATAGAGGGACATATCAGTGGAGGAGGAAGACTTGTTTAAATTTTTGAAAAGACCTGATTTCCTCAATCCAAGTTTTTCTTTTAAATTTTGTGTTTCTGGAATTCCATGATATCTATAAAAATAACTGCAATTTTGAGGGTATTCCCTATTAGATACCGGAATCACACCTGAATCGAAAGTATCGAACACTTTGAAAATATCTTTACAACTCTTGAAATGAACAAAATCTTTGTCATATTCAAACGGGTTGTTTTGCAGCTCTGAATAATATGATTCTTTATCGACTTGAACATCTTGAATCATTGAATATGAGTTTTTAATTTCTTTAAGATCAAAATTTTTTTGATCAAAAATATTTAAGTTATAAATGTTTAAGACTGTGGAGTTCAACTCTAAAATTACCATTTTCCAAGGATTCTTACTCAAGTAACTTATTTGAGAGTTTAACTCAGTGTTGTTTAACACATCTAAAAGAGGTGAGTTTTTCTCGAATTTTATTAACGCGATTCCAAGTTTGTATAAATCGGAAGAGTATTCAGGAAGAGACTCATCTAGGTTAGCCTGTATTCTATGATTTAGCTCTTCATTTGATTGGAAAAATAAGCTATATTTCATATGGTCTATGCTGTTTGCACTGATAAGATCGCCATAACTGGGTAGATGATCCTGAGATTTGGATTTTTCATAGTTAGGTGGCAAAGCGGGATGGAACACATGTGATGGATCCGCGGAATCTGAACTGGTGATTTTTGAATGATTCTTCGAGAAAATATTAGCATCGTTTTCAGGAATGGTGGTATTGCTGAGATTTATGGACTGCTCAGACAGCTGCTTAAAATCCTCCAGATGTCTATTGATGGATGTGACGCTGGATATAGGCGTTGTGATATCAGACACAGTTGGATTCAGGTCCAAGGAGAGATCCAAGTTACTGTTTTTCAGTAGAACGTCGTTTGGAGCTGTGTTTGTGATAGTCATAGAGGAAGGTTCTGCGGAAAGATCGCTGTTTGTATCGTTGCCGGATGGAATCAAATACTTGAGGTTTGCGTCAATATTTTGAATAAAGCCTTTGTCAAACATAGTGGAAATGAAACCAAAATAGTGTTATTTTGACTATGGAAGCCTTTAGATACCGAAAATCAACCAAAAAATGCTAAATGTAGAAAAAGAAACTGCAAAACAGGTCCTTTAGCTAAAACCTTCGGAAATCAACACTGCTGCGTTGCAGTCTATCACACCAAAAAGCCTGGTCTCTGTTTAAAACCTACAAAGAAAAAGCAAATAGTGAATCAGTGTTTTTCTAAAAAGCTTAAATATCCACAAAGAAGATATTTTTGTTGCACAGTTTTGCTATTATAACCTCTAAGATAACTTTAAATATCCTTTATTACACTAAGTTTCTAAGTAGATCAGTCACTTTTCTACATATTTTAATTTCTAGGGCCTATAGAAGATAATGATTCCTATTTTTTCCCACCGCGGCCGAAGTCTCAGTCGAGAGAAGAGAATCAATTTAGTTAGAAAAGGAAAAAAAAAAAGGTGATAAAGAGTTTTGTGCCCCGCATAGATAAGAAACAGAGTAATTACAGATCAAATATTGATAAGAACATGATAGAAATGAAGATGAACATAATACAGAAACCCATATACACAACGGTTTGAAAATTAATACAATATATAGAAATAAGTGGCATCTAAATTAAAAAAAAAAGTAGATACACAAAACTCATATCACTTCCTCAAAATCGACGTGGTTATACGACTTCATGTGCATAATCATCTCTTTCTCGCCCTTGATGAATTTACTGCAGGCCTTGCAGATAAATGTTGCATCGATCATATCTGTGTAATATCTTACATTTCTCAATTGTTCTCTTATGTCTTGAGCCTTCTGCAACACGTCTTTCTTGTCAAACTCTCTATCTTGAAAAAGCCCCAACTCTTTTCCCAGGTCATCTATCCTGAAACTCATTGTATCAAAATGCACCCCAGAGTAGAAGATGACAAGAAATTTTTCGAAATCACCAAATTTATCTACCCTTCCGCTTTTTATGTCTACAGAGTGAATCTCAACTTCGTAATACTCACTAAAAATTTGTATTTCAATTGCTCCTCCCCAGCTACTTGGTTTTCTGATCCAATCCACATATGCGCTGACCTTCTTCCCGAGATATGCCTCGTTGAATCTCTCTGGATCCTGTAAAATTCTCGCACAGACTAAATTTCGCAATTCAGTCTCATGATTGGCATCCCCAAATATGCAAAAAGAGATACTATGAAACAAGCATGAGTTGTCGTCTGGCATCTTTCTAAGTTTGAAACATCCCTGGCTCACAGACGAATAGGCGTAAAACTTATCCTCTTCGTTGTTACCGGTTCTAGGTTTTTTACTTTTGCTATCATCATCAACCAGATAAGATTTTTTTTCTATTGCAGCCAATCCATTGTTGACGTTGCTTAGTTCGCGTATACTTGTAGCGTTGGTTACATTATCATCATTAATTCTTTTCTTCTCTAATTTTTGATTAGTTTGGTCTCCATTGATGAGTTCTTGATGAGTTTTCATCTTATCTACTCCAATAATCCAGAATTGACACCCATTTTTTATCCCTAATTCTTCAATTGGGCGATCTAAATTGTTTAAAATCTCTATTTTTTTAAATGGATGCTTAAAATGAATTTCTACCAAGTTGTAACTGATTTTTTCTTCAAGTTCGGGAATTTGTTGAACCAAAGATTCTATAAAATCACTCAATGTGTCAAAAGTTTCATCATTTTTTTTTTCTATTTCTTTATAGTTGAATACATAACTTTTGTTATTGTAATTTGCTTTTACCCTCATCTTCAGAAAGCTACTTGTTACTTTCAATTAAAATTTCTTAATTCACAAAAACCAAAAATGTTAAATGATGTATATTTTATCAGAACTTATTTCAGATTTCTCAAATTCACAATTTGTTGTAAGCATGCAAACGAAAATTATCCACTTGTTGCCACCCTTTGATCATCTCTATTATGCAATTGATTGTTTTCACATAATATTCCTGACAACCTTTTCTTTTTTTTTTTTTTTTTTTTTTGCATGTCAGATTAGGTGAAAAGCATTCTCATCTGCAAAATACGTCAAAGTTATCAAAAATTAGACTTATTGTGTCATATTACACAATTGTGATTTCATGAGAGAATGCTGCGAGCTAAACAGACGAGAAATCCAGTTATTCACAATATTACTCTAACAATTTTAATAATACATTAATATCTACATAGATACAAGAAAAGAAAAACAAAAACCAAAAAAAAAACAAAAACTAACAAGAAGGAAATAACAAAAAAAAAGGTAATGCCAATAAAATAATTTATCACTCAAGTTCAAGCATTTGAATATCACCCGAAAAGCTTTGTTCAAAGTTAAATTTGTCTTTATTTAGTGGTTTGCTAATCCTTGCAGGTGTCCCAATTTCAAATTTTTTTTCTTTGTTGAACAGAGCAAATAAAGGCTTTTTATCATCAAAAAAGGTTTTGATACTATCATTCAGATTATCTGGAGTTGAAGTTTGCAAAATACTATTCTCTTTTTCGACTAATGAGTCCTCATCAATTGTAAGTTCAGTTTCGGAAATTGGATTGATAGAGGACTGTAGAATTCTATTTGTAAGCAGTTTATTTTCAAAATTCAATGAAGATAACGATGACTTAAGAGCAGGTGGTTTTACAACGGCATCAAATGGCTTGTTATTATTCAAATCATTGATATTATTTTTTGAGAGCTCACTGTGATGGGACTTTTTATCTAAGTTTCCAGCATTAGTATCATTATCATAATGGTGAATATCCTCATTTCCATCATCACTATCGTCATCTTCATCAGATGAATCTGCATTGACTTTTATACCACTAACTACGTTCGAGTCCCACCTGACTTTTTTGACTTTATGATGTGAGCCTTTCGTTGGTGATCTAATTGAACGAGTCTTCGAAGAATTTCTATTTGTTTTTTTTGGAGAAATAGACCCTTGTGAAAAACCATACGTTTGATTATTATTCAGTACTATTAATTTCTCCACATTTATCTCAAACTCTAATATTTTCAGAACTTTGCCAATTAGATTATTAATTAATAACAAAATTTGATTCTTAATACTTTCTATATCTGTTGTAGTATTAATGAAAGCCAATTTTTTAAGCAAAGTAAATGATAAATCGGTAAGTTCATTTGTAATTTTAGTAAACTCATCATTCTTCATAAAATTTTCAAAAAATGTATTAGAAATTTCCAAAGTTTGTTGCGCAAAAGTTTGTTTTATATTCTCAATCAATGAGTTCAATATTAAAGAATCAAACTCGTTCCAAGTTTCCAATACTTTTAATCGCAGTGAGGAAATCCGGTCAACTTTCAAAATATTTTGATCTATTATATTCTTTTCAGTTTCTATCATTCTATGTATGGACTCAATCTGATTGCGTAATGTTTGAATTTTATCAATTAAGGTTGTTTGCAATTTAGCAAGTTCTGGTGGAGTACTAACAAATTTAGACTTATAATGTTCACCAAATATTCTATTAAAATTCTCTAAGTGTGAAAGAATTGTCTGCAATATTGTACGTTTTGCCATAAGTTTACCGATATGTTTTATTTTATCAGTATTACCTATCGTGGATTGTTTGATTTGATCTATAGTTTCAAGTGAATTTTGCAAACATTTCTCTCTTTGATTTTTATATCTATTCAAATTCATTTCAATTATTTTAGTCTCTCTATTCCTCAATTCTTCAATTTCTTGCTTTTGTTCAGTTATCATTTTCAAATATGAGCTTACATGACGGTCTAAATTATGAGTATTCCTTGACACCTTAGTTTTGATCTCTTTTGCTCTATTAGCGTATTTTAGGGTGTTTAAAGTTTCATCATAATGTTCACTGGAGGGAGAAATACAAACAATCATAACGGTTTTACAATTACCACCCAAGGAAAATTTTAATAATCTTGTTAGTTTTGAGTCTCGATACGGAACATGATTTCTTCTTTTCGGATCACAAAGAGCATTAATACAATTTCCTAGCGCCAAAAGAGATCTATTAATATTTGCACCCTCATTTAAACGCTTTCCCACATTATGAGTTGCTGAAGCTCTTTCACTACCTGCTAAATCAATTATTGAAAGTGTCGAATAAAAGTGCTCCTCATTTATTCCACTGGATCTGTCCTTCTGATCTATATTTATCTGTAAAACAGCATGTGAACGTGACGATGTCGCATTCGCCGCAGTTGAGTTAACCGTTCGGTTTTGATTCCCAATAACGATTAGGTCCATTATTTCTTCAACAGTAGTCAACACATGAGTAGATAAGTTTCTTACGGAAATTTTTTTGTTTTCATCCTCTCTTATGATTAATAATTTAGGATCTGTTTCTGGATTCAAAAGATCGCGGATAGTTTCATTATAAATTTCTAAATAGCTGATTGACACGTTAACATCTTTGGTAGTTCGTAGAAATTCTATCCTCTCGAATAATTCTTTGGCTGTTGAAAATATTATACCTGGGTTTTCATGAGTTCCTGTAATTGTATGTGTTTTCCCGCAACCTGTTGCACCGTAAGCGAACACAGTGGCATTATAGCCTTCCAAAACACTATCTAGCAATGGCTGGGACGTATTAAAATACACATCCTCTTGAGTGGAATCTTCGTCAAATAAGCGGTCGAAGCTGAACTTATGTTCTCTTGCCCGTGCTGTGGATCTTGGAAATAACGATTTTTGAACTTGATGAAGCGGATTTGTTTCCATCGGGTCAAAGATAAGCATTTTCTCATCTACTACGTTCACTATTTTTCTTATTCCATTAGGACCAAATTTACTCATGGAAAATCTATCAGAAGATATGGGGGACGAAGAAGCTGTATGGGAAGAAGAAGAGGAACCTAAAAACTGGTTGGATGCTGCGTAAATGTCGGCCTGCTTATCTAGGGATATCAACTTGGTGCTTTCAGATAACGTGAAAGGCCTCACTCTGACACAAACTGTTATTGATGATTCATGAGGTGAATGCCTGTTATGGAGGTTGTTTGCCATTTTGGGGAGCTAGAATCTGATATTGCTTGTAATTTTGAAGAAGTCAGAAAAAATTCAAAGAAATAATTAAACGACTGAGATTTACAGGAAAAAGAAATCAAAGGCAGTAAGAAAGAGGTATAAATTGTCTGGTTATATGTTTTTTTTTCCCACAAATATTTGGCTCCACTATCCTTTGCTTTTTGAGTTGTCCACATACATATATTGTGTATCCGTAATATTGACAGCTCTTGCTTCACCTCTTAATTCTTTTACTTGGAAAGCCTCTTGAAAATCACAGCAGCCTATGAAAATAGTTCAGCTCTATAAGCGCCAATGCTATAAAACCCGTTTAAATAAGGAAATTGATAGAGCGTTTAGGAATTATGGTTCTAATATATAAATATATAAGTAAACATATATCCTTTTAACTAGTTGCTCCAGTCAATCCAGTTCTCTTTTAATGGTTTGTTTTCATTTTACTTAAAAGGGCCTTCTAGAAAGATCAAATAATATTACAGTTAGGGATATTATTTAATACTGAATGCAGAGAATTAAAAAAAAGGGAACTGGCAAGAAACAGAACCGTCATGCCAAACCGGAAATCAAGTGAAGATCTATTAGTATACGCACTATTTTACAAAAATAAAAAATCAATTAAGTACGGATTATCCGCCATTAAATAAACGGAAAAATCGTAATCCAACACGGCATTATTATTTGCAAAAACCTTGCTACTCATATATTACATTAAAAAACGTGATTAGACAAATTGAAATAAGTGTGGTGGGAATTTTATTTTTTTTGTCACTATTCTTAGTTTAATGAGTCTTCTCAAGCTCTCTCTTCATAGAAAGTGAACTAGTATGTGACTGTTTTCAGTAATCACGCAAATCCTGATAAATGTTTCGTTGAAGAGATTTTTGTTTCAAAGCTATGTTTTTCTCTACTCTCACTATTTCTTATGCTATAGTATGATACAGAATTATATTGTCATCATTGGAATTATACTCTTTGTGTATTTTAGAGCAGTATATATCATTCAGAATACTAATAAAATGGTCGAAGCCAAATATTTGAAAGAAGCGGAAGATCTTCTTAAACAACATCCATATTTCATTCTTGGAAAGTCATGGTGTCCTGACGTCAAATATTCCATCAATGTATTGAAACAACAAGGAAAATTTGGAAAATTCTATGTTCATGAATTGGACAAGATCCCAAATCAAACTGATGCTTTGAAGTTGGAACAGGCATTCACCCAGCTCGCAGGCGGTATCAAATGGGTTCCTTCAATTTTTATACAAGGAAAATACTGGGGTAATGAAAAGACATTGTATGAATTGTCGAGTACAGACAAGTTGGAAACCACTTTGAACGCCTTGATTGTTTGAAAAAAAAATTGATGCTTTTGAGACCTTGACGAAAGATGCGCCAATTTCTTGAAACCGCTAAGAAGAAATAACCGTTTCTAAGCTGCTAGTAACGAAACCGAGATAACTAAATATATAGGTTTATATACAACTACAATACATGTGGACTGCAGGTATAATGATAAATATTTGCGGAAGCTAATCGAATAAACAATATTTTTTTGGAGATGCTTTGCGAACTGATATATTTGCAAGAAAGCTACCATAGCAACTGAGAAACACATCTTAGAATTACGTAAGAGAAGTTTCTTTGAAGCTAACACAATTTATTGCTCTACAGCATGGTTTGCTCTTTTTGAAAACACCTGATACTCCTTAGGCCCTAGGAGCTGTACTTCATGTTGCAAGGCTTATCACATTGCTTTATGGTTCTCTCTTTTCTGCAGTGCACTTTCAAATCATAATTAACCTCAAAAACACTATTAGGCTGCCTTCAATATCCAAAAATTTGTAAATAAATCTTAGTAAGAAATAAGTTGACCGTGCTCAGTCGCTTTTCCACATACATCCGATACTACAAAATGTGAGAACTGCTACTGCACGCTGGATTCAAGGCGTTATTAAATATTGCAGCTAGTATTTGCTTGACGCGTGCGCGGTTTGTACATTTTGTATAGTCTTCTTTGAAGAAAAAAACAACCCTAGACAGCATAGTTAAGAAATCTGCAAGAAGAATGCAAAATGTTTTTTTTTCAACATGCAGAAATACTTCTCTCCATTTTGCGGCGATTTTAATTGAACAAAAATACACCAAATAGTTTATTTCTGGTTCACTTTTTTTCCCAGAGTTTTGCGAATTTTTTTTTTCTTCCTTTTTATTTCTTATTGTTCTTATGTCAAAAATAATAAATTTATAATTAGAAACTAGAAGAGGAGTGAAAGGGAATTTAGTGAAAAGACTTTTTCTTTTTTCACTCTCTCAATTGCATCATTAATTTAAAAGTTTCTTATTGCTGCCGTCTTTCACACTATGGATGCAATATTTCTTCTTCTGATATTTCTTAATCTTTCTATTTTTACATTTTTTTCAGTGATGCCTATTCTTCTGCATTTATATTAATATATTAATATATTAATATATATATATATATATATATATATATATATATATCACAACATAATCCTTGCTCTGAAAATTCAATCATTGCTAAGTATTAATTTAGATTTATTGCTCTTTCTTATTTTTCATTTTTTTTTTCTTCTCTATTTCCAAAACCTTATTAAATCTGGATATTACACATTTTAAACTTGAATCCCAAACAAATAGCCTCAAGAAATGTTGTTACCATTATTTTTTATATCGTCTTTTTTCAGCTGCATACTTGCAGTAAAATCATTCAACTATGATTCTCGTCAAAACTTAGCAGTTTATTGGGGTCAAAACACATTGAATACAGTCTCTGGAGGCTCCAAGAGCGAACAAAACTTGACTGATTATTGTTCTACTACTGACGTAAACATCGTGTTACTTTCATTTTTGAATCAGTTTCCAGGTACTAATAGTATTCCAACCTTGATCATGCATGGCGAAGAATACAGTAGCACTTATCCACACGAGTTATCTGAAATTGCTAGTGATATCAGTTACTGTCAGTCTCAGGGAAAGATTGTTTTACTTTCTCTTGGTGGTCAAGGTGGTGATTATGGGTTCAGTAGTGACCAGGAAGCAGAGCAATTTGCAGACCAATTATGGAATTTGTTTGGAGAAGGTCAACTGACAAGCGGATTGGTCAAACCTTTCGGAGATGTGAAAATTGATGGTTTCGACTTGGATATTGAAAGCAACTCTTCTGTTGGTATGGAAGCCTTAGGTACTGCCCTTAAATCTAAGTTTGACAGCGCTAGCAAAAAATACTACTTGAGTGCTGCACCACAATGTCCATACCCTGAAGAAGCATTGGGAGGAGTCTTGAATGGCACCCATTTGGATTTTGCATTTATTCAATTTTACAACAATGCGCTCAATTGTGATGCCAACACCGACAAATTCAACTGGAATACTTGGGCTGAATGGGCTGAACAGGTCTCTGTTAATAAGGATATCAAGTTGTTTATGGGTGTCCCAGGATCTCTGAGCTCTGCAGTTAGCGGATATTTTGACAACAGTTCTGACTTGAAAAACAAGGTCGAGTTAGCCTCAGGTAATTCTACATTCGGAGGTGTGATGATCTGGGATGCCTCTACTGCCGAAGCCAATACTGATATTGACAGCAAGCTGTATATCGAGGTTGTGAAAGACACATTGCAAAAGGACTTGAGCGATCATTACTGGGATAACGGTGTCTACGAGAAGGTGAAAAACGCTGCAAATGCCAGTCGCGCCATTCCTAGCTTGGTTGCATTGCTTATCAGCACTTTCGCTGTCGTGATGTTCTAACTGACGCTTTATCTACGCTCATCTCAACTACTTTCCTGCTGCTGCCATCACACACTGGTTGTGTGCTTCCCAGGCTGTAGGCATGTTATTTTTTTTAGTTCTTGCATTCGCTCATTTGTATTTATACCATTATTATTTTTCGACTTATCTTTTCTCTTTTTCTCTTTTTTAGTGCTCTCTTCTATACTAGCTACACATTATTTGATAGCTTGTTGATAGACATGCTGATTGCAGGCATTCAGCTAGATATTCAAGCAATGTGAACGCCATATATAATATAAAAATAAATTATACCTATTTCTAACTGTTTAGTGCCCTGATATCTAAGGTAAGTAGTAAAAACCCCAAATATGCGGTGCACAAAACCGCCTGCAAGTCAAGTTATTCCGATTTATTTAATTTCAACCATGCTATTTCTTCTTTTCGCCGGTAGCAAAAAAAGCGAAGCTGCGTATAGAAGCTTACGGCAGAGCACGTAATCCTACTTTTTTGATTTCTTTATGATTAGGTTTTTTTTTTTAAATTCTTCCGTCTTTTTGCTGTCTGTACTCCTCCTCTGCAGACAACTAAGAAAATTTAAATTTTGCATTGGTCATCGATAAAAATTTAAGGCGGGCAAATACATTCGGGGATAGGCGTGACCGTATTCTGGCTGGGTGCGTGGGTGGAGAAAATTGGTGTGGAAAGAGGAGAAATTAGGTGACTTTTCCCAACGGTGCTAACTAACTACAACATCTTGCTTACTGGTCTCATCACACATACAGGTGGAGGAGCTGCCAGTTCAGCACTTGCTAACACAGGGCTCCCAATCCCATATTGCTATTTCTTGCAATTTGTGCCAGATATGCAGCCCATGTGTGTTCAGACCATCATCAGCAGAGACTCTCCAGGTCCCAATATTGAACAGTCTTTATTTAACCAAGTAGTCATCCTCTTATAGCTAGGAATCTTGTAATTTGTGCCTAGTTTTGATGTTCGCAGTTTGTTTCTGAGCCATCTATGCTCTATTGTTGCCTAAAGTCATAAAAATCTGTTTATCAATCAGTATTGCGTAATAAGGTCAGCTCTCAGACTAGTGAGTGCTTGTCAGAACACGCACCTACAGGAAAAAAAAAATAAAATAAAAAAACAACCCACTTCTGGCATCATGCGATATTTTGAGATAGATGGATCACCGCTTATATTTATATCTACAGTTATATATATAAATACCTGTCGACTTCCCTCATACGTAAGCCTATTTCCGGCACTTGCTTGCAATCCTCATCCTGTTATAAAATAACGAAATTAAAAAGTGAATACAATAATTAACACTCCATTTATTTCAGTCACTAATTAGTTAATTAAAGCTCCTTTTAAATTAATTAATTATTCATTTTAGTCTTTAATTAGTTAATCATTCTAGTTTTCTAATTAATTTACTTGATCTATTTTAGTCTAAGTTGATTAATTGATTGATTGATCTAATTTAGTCTCAGTTTAGATTTTTTGTTTACTTTTGTCCTGAACAACCGACAAAAACAAAAAGCATATTCGATTCCTGCCAAACCAGCGCGCTAGCTATCTATCGTTTGCCCTCCTTTTACGGCTCCTCGTTTGCTCCTTCCTCATTTCCACACACCCGCAATGGCTGCTTCCTCTTCCCAATTAGCTTGGTTATCCAACTTGAACGTTCTGGATACTCCAGACAAGTACTACCGTCGTTCCTCAATCATCGGAACCATCGGCCCAAAAACTAACTCTGTCGAGATGCTCACGGATCTTCGTAAAGCCGGTCTTAACATTGTTCGTATGAACTTTTCGCACGGGTCATATGAGTACCATCAATCGGTAATTGACAATGCCCGTCAATCGGAAAAGGAATATCCGTCCGCACCTCTTGCAATTGCGCTTGATACCAAGGGTCCTGAGATCAGAACTGGTACCACCGTCGGCAATGCAGACTTGCCAATCCCTAAAAACCACACCATGTACTTCACAACCGACGACGCCTACAAAGAGAAATGCGATACAGAATACTACTACATTGATTACAAAAACATCACAGGTGTCATCAACGTTGGATCCATCATTTACGTCGACGATGGTGTCCTCTCATTTTCCGTCTTGGAAATTGTGGACAAAAAGACCTTGAAGGTCGTCTCTTTGAACGCTGGTAAAATCTCTTCCCATAAGGGTGTAAACTTGCCTGGTACCGACGTCGATCTTCCTGCTCTTTCTGAGAAGGACAAGCAGGACTTGAGATTCGGTGTTAAAAACAAGGTCCACATGATCTTTGCTTCCTTTATTAGAACTGCCCAAGATGTCAAGGATATCCGTGAAGTTCTTGGTGAAGACGGAAAGGAGATCCAAATTATTGTCAAGATCGAGAGTCACCAAGGTGTTAAGAATTTTGACGAAATTCTTGCAGTCACAGACGGTGTCATGGTTGCCCGTGGTGATTTGGGTATTGAAATTCCTGCACCTCAAGTTTTTGTTGTCCAAAAGAAATTAATTGCTAAATGTAACTTGGCTGGTAAGCCTTGTATCTGTGCCACCCAGATGTTGGAATCCATGACATACAACCCAAGACCTACTCGTGCTGAAGTGTCTGATGTTGGTAACGCTATCTTGGATGGTGCTGATTGTGTCATGTTAAGTGGTGAAACCGCAAAGGGTGATTACCCAATTCAAGCTGTTGAAATGATGCATTCCACTGCCTTATTGGCTGAAAAAGCTTTGCCATATGCTGCTTTGTATCAGGATATCAAGTCTCTTCAAAAGAGACCTATTGAAACTGTCGAAAATATTGCCATGGCTGCCGTTAGTGCTTCTTATGAACAAGAAGCCAAGGCAATCATTGTCTTGTCCACTTCAGGTACTTCTGCAAGATTGTGTTCCAAATACAGACCTATCTGTCCTATTATAATGGTTACAAGAAACTCAGTCTCTGCTAGATACTCTCATCTTTATAGAGGTGTCTTCCCTGTCCATTACGAAGCCGAAAGATTAGAAGACTGGAGAGCTGATGTCGAATTGAGATTAACAACTGCCATTGAAGAAGGTAAAAAGAGACATTTCTTATCTGAAGGTGATACTGTTATTGCTGTTCAAGGTTGGACTAAAGGATTGGGCCACACCAATACCATTAGAATCTTGACTGTTTAGTCACTTTCAACATTATTATGATTTACTTTTTTTGCACAGCTCATTTACGATTATTTATCGAAATACACGTTTGCTAATACATAAAAATAGCATGTTGTAGATTTGATTTACATGGAATTCAAAATTTAAAGTTTTGTTCCATGATTTTGAACGGTCACAAAAAAGTTTAAGATAAAGAAAATGGTACTTGTTTGAGGCAAGTAGTTGATGAAAAAATTGAAACTAGCAAAGAAGAATAAAATTAGTTGATGAATGAACTAGCAACTGAAGTTAACCGATCTTGAGGTCAGAAGTTTACTCAAGCATTTCGAAATGGCTTTGTTAAACTAGTTATTTACTTTCGTCATGTGTTTTAGTTTAATTGGAGAAAAGCTGTAAAAAAAAAGAAAAAATTCATTGATTCTTATCAATTGTATTTTTTTCCACGTAGAGACCATCTTTCTTGAGCATATTAATTCTTAATCTTTCACCATACTTCACGCATAAAATGCAAGCAATCCCACCAGTAAAGGTAACAAAACCACCGATTGTACAGCACCAGCCGACACCAATTGTTTGGATTTGAGGCAAGCAAGATGCAGAACTAGCAATTGCTAAAGAATAACGAATAAAATAGTTGGCAGCTATAGCATCACCTGCGAATTCGGGCATTGAATCAACACAATAAGTATTGACGGATGGAAAAGTAATGGTTTGAGCAACACCATAAAAGAAAAGTGCAATTATAGGTACTGGATATCCACCTTTCTCGTATTCTAAGCACCAACCGTAAATAATTACTGCAGCAGGCATGACCAATGTCAATGTATAAATGGACGTGCGCAATCTGTCTTCAGGTACTCTTCGTCCTCTTATTCTTATATATTTTTTGACCATATAATCAGCGTACTTCCCACCGATAAATGCTCCGCTGATAAATCCCATGCCTGGTGCCAAATAAAATAAGGCACCATAAATTGGAGTAGTTAAATTAAATCTAGGATCCACAACGTATCTAATAGGTGTCAAAATGTTATACATTGAATAAAGCATAGATGAAGTAATGATACCCGCAAAAATCATATTAGGATATCTCAAAGTTCTTAAAATTCTAACTGGATTGAATGGTACAAATATAAATTTTTTTTTACTGTTTGACAACCTTAGAATTTGATGCATCTTGGTCTCTTTACTGGTTTCGGGAAAGATGAAAAATACGCCAATAAAGTTGAATACTGCGATTCCTGCCATAACATAGAAAATTACAGACCATTTTGTGTAAGTAACTATGATACCACCTAAAACAGGCCCAAATGCAGGACCCAACTGGGCTCCAAGAACATTAATACCTATATATTTACCTCTTTCTACTGGTAAAAAGACGTCACCTATCACATGGGATCCCACAGAGAAAAAAGCAGTTCCAAAAATAGCAGTAGTACATCTGAAAACAAAAAACATTGCGAGATTCACCGATAAACCAGTCAAAACAGAGGAGATAATGTAGCCTACCAAGCAAAGCAAAAAAGTGATTTTACGGCCATAAATGTCACTGATGGGAGAGAAAATACAAGGTGATGTCATCATGAATAGAAGATAAATGGCGTTGGTAACATTGATGATCGTACCAGTTGTATGAAAATCTTCAGCAATCGTGGCAACAGCAGGAAGAAATGCCAAACCACTCATTGGGGATAAAAACCCAGACAAACTACTGAAAATAACAATTAAAAGCTTTCTAGTGCTACTCAAATTCAAATTGGGATTATAGTTCTTAGGAATTGACTTTATTCTCTCTAATTTGTTAGCTGAACTACTTGGAATTGTGTTATTGTCCAGGGTTGTATTTTTGACCTGTGCATTTTCCTTTTCTTCATCTGTTGTTGCCAAAATGGAATTGCGGGTCTTTCTTCTACTGATCTCTCTCGAAACCGCATCATCAACGACGCCAGATAAGTAGAGAGGGACTTCTTGAGTTGACATTTTGGAAGCCTGTCTTGCCATGGAGTAGTCGTTATCTTGCTCATCCTGGTTCTCGTCTGCGTTTGTCAAGACGCTGATGATGTCATCCATGGGCTGGTCTTGGGGAAGCCCGCTGAGTCTTTGGGGATGGTCTGCGGTCCGCACATGATGAGGCTGCTGACATTCAAGATCGATGTTACTGCTCGAAAGCGAGGCATGGGAACTCATATTGGCAAAGGTGCAATGACACGGCAAGTAAAGAGTTGAGTAGTATGAGCGACAGAAAAAATAAGCAAAAAAGAGTTAAGCAATAAATAATTAATTAGCAAACCAAAGAGAAAATACCAAGAGATTTAGTTATGCATTAGCTGTGTTCTGCTTCTAGAAAAACAACGGAGTCTGCAGGATTTTTTTGAAACACTGATATCAAAAGACTGTCGTGCAAAACAGTAGAGAAAGATAAGATAATATCGAAGGAGCAAACTGAGACTGATATCCAAATAATCAAACAGCGGCTGGTCTCGTGGGTTCTTTATGTTTTCTATTATGACTGGGCCCCAAATCTTTGTAGCAATAACAAATTCTGTTATATCTGCGACTGCTGTATCATGTATCATACATATCCTTAATAATATATCAAAAAATAACCGCCAGTGTTCGCAATGTCTTTAATTTCAATGACAAATTATCTAGTATTTATGCATTATTTTTCAACTTAATTTTTCGCGATGACTCTATCTATCTGTATGTCCCGCAAATCGAGAAATCCGATAGCCTTTTCTATCTTTCTTTTTTTTTTAAACGCTTTTCTATTAGGTAATAAACGGCGTTAACAAAATTGCAAAACTATACGCACACTCTAATCATTTCTTGCACCGGTATTATCCACTACACGGTTATTAACATCCGCAGTCCTTTGGTGAACCACAGGCTTTAGATTTTGCTAACTTTCAGAAAAGCTATACCATAAACATTTAATTGAGCTTATATGTTTGCGAGAACAATGATTGGGCTCACAGGCGATCCTCTGTGAGGAAAAATAACGAGCTTCAATGAAGAGCCAGAAAGAGAGCACCTTGTAAAACTTTTATTCTTTTAAAAAGGAGTTCTTCAAAAGTTTTGCAACTGCCTCCTGTATACAAATTGACGTAGCAAAGTTTAAAAACAAGTAGCTGGTATTTTGAACCTTTGGAAAAAACCCGGATCGATTAAAATAGCATTTTATACGGTCTTTTCAGACAGATTCACGAAACTGTCCAGTACAGCGAGTTGAGGTCCCAGGCCTCCGTAGCTCCATAGTCAAATCCTGAAAATTTCGAGACATTCGCATGGTGCCTGAGTGATCTGGAACAACTCTCTGAAGGCCGCTTTCAAACATCTGGATTATGCTTCGGACTCCAAGAGTGGAACCTACGTTGTGCTGCTCAGTTGGCTCCACGTCGATGTTACCGTGACTCTCCGTTTTCACCCGAAAATGGGAACGACGTCGAAGACTCTCACTGACAACAAGTCCATCCTGTCTGTATCTGTTTATGATGGACTTCAAGTTTTCCTCAATAAGAAGCCTTTTCAAACACATGATTTTCTCCTGAACGTTGCCGCCGATCCGTTTGAGGATTCCCAGTCTGACCAACTCCTGTTTCGTAGGTCTTTTCATAAGATTCCTAGTTAACCTAGCCCTCAAATCGTTGAACTGAAGCTCTTTCAAAATCAACAACATGTTCAGCATAAAAGTGTTGAACATAGACGATACATAGATGTCAAAGAAACCTAGATTCAAGTACCTAAGCATAAACGTCTGGTTCTGTCGTAAAAATTGCTGCTTTTTATCGGCACTAAGTAAATGATAGTTTTTTCGAAAAAGCTTGATCATGGCTGGTCTGTTGTCAAGGGCAAGCTTAAAATGTATAAGCAAAACTCTGTTGTCTCGGATAAGTTGATTCCACCTTCGGCATGTTCTTTTGAGCACACTCAATTCTGCTCCGCTATATACCATGATCTGGACCACAATTTCGTTTGGCAAATCATTAATAGTCACTCTTTTTCCCATTTTGAACTTTGAATATGTAGGAAAATATTCAACACACAACCACAAACCAAACAAAACAAAACAGTAAGAAAACTTCAGCTTTTGTAGTCTTAAAATTACGTATTCCTTTTAGGACCAAAATCATTCACTGTTTAGTCGGCGAAAAACTCAACAACTTGTCAAAATTAATAATCTTTAATAGCTATATCACTGAATGAGAAATATTGAAAAAAAATCAGAGGTGTTTTCTTTCTTTTCCAATACTTTTTAAGTTACAGCTATTTGTTATCAGTGACCATCATTGGTTATTGATTTTTTTTTTGACACATTTTGACCTATTGCTATTCAAAGGATAAGATGATGTCAGAAAAAACAACATTTGACACAGGGCACACAATCGCATTCAGAATAGGAAAATCTGGCGATAAGAACACTTGAAAAACTAACACTTTTTTTTCTAAGATAAGGAATTTCAAGCAAAATCTATTACTTTGAAGCCATGTTTCATCTATTTCTTTACTTTTAATCGTACTCATGGAAGAAGGAATTAGAAGATAGGAGCTAAAAATGACACAGAACTACACAAAGGGATTGTCTAAGGAACAGCTAGAAAAGTTTGAGGAGCAGGGATGTCTTTGCTTGGAGAATTTCTTGACTCCGCAAGAAGTGGAAATATTGTTACATGCCAGCAAACAACTTCTTGAAAATTTGGATTTATCAAATCATCCCATGACTAAATTTACAACCGAAGACGACAATCACATTGGTGATGATTATTTTTTGCAATCCAGTGACAAAATTTCTTATTTCTTTGAGAAAGACGCGTTCGACAATAACGGAAAATTGAAGTCTTCCAAGGAAAAGTCAATCAACAAAATTGGCCATTCAATTCACAGCTTGAATCCCGAATTTAAAGAAATTTCCACTGGGGAAAAGGTTAAGGCAATAGCCAAGAGCTTGCAATTTAATGATCCAAGATTGATACAGAGCATGATCATTTGCAAACAGAGCAAGATCGGGGGCGAGGTGCCTCCTCATACAGATTCTCAGTTTTTATACACCAATCCATTGAACCTATGCGGCTTCTGGTTTGCTTTAGAAGATTGTACTGTTGATAATGGCTGTTTGAGCTATAGTCCGGGATCACATTTGAAATATCCTGTCTCCAAAAGGTTTGTTAAGCTAGAGAAAGGTGGTTGCGGATTCATTGATCTACCATTAGATGAAAGTAAACCAAGCTTACCGCCTCCAAAACATGAAGATTATGAGCTTGTTGAATGTAAAGCTGGCTCTTTGGTATTGATTAATCATTCCGTTTTACATAGATCAAATAATAATACCTCAGATAAATCTAGATTTGCTTACGTTTTTCATATTATTGAAGGTGAAGCTGAATATGATAAGTTGAATTGGCTACAAGTTCCACCATCAGGTGGAACAAACTTTTCAAAATTATATTAATGAAGATTTTATTTACTATTATGTTTATATTAAACTATCTACAAATCCTTTAATAAATATTTAATAAGTTTAGTAGCATTTGAAATATCCACAAAATGCTTTTCGTTACCAAAACTATCAGTGGTCATTTCCCAGCCAAGAGCTTCTTTTTCTGCTTCATAGAATTCTTTCAACTCATCTAATTTTTTACTTAACTTTCTTGATCTGACCTCAATTTCTACTTTTGGAAAGTTCTTTTTGCTGTAGACTAAACTCAATGGAATACCAATCATTTGAGACTCCTTAATTTTTAGAGGAATCTTGAATTTACCCCGAAAATCCTTTTGGAAATCAATTCTTTCATCTTTCAAATCTGATATGAGTTGTTCCAAATCTCCATCAGCGTCATTAGAAATCACTGTTAATTCATGCGGAGCAATAATAGCTGGTAAGACTAACCCCTTATCATCTCTCAAAATCTCAGCTATAGAAGCCAACAATCTGGATACTCCAATCCCATAACAGCCCATTTCAAAAAAATTAGACTTGTTTTTGGCATCAATAAATGTAGCATTTAAATCTTTAGAGTATTTGGTACCTAAATAAAAAGTATGGCCCACTTCAATCAGTCTAAAGGCTTCCAAATGACCTCTATTACATTCTCCACAAACCTCTCCTTCCACTGATTGCACAATCGAAATATCATTAAAAGTAGTGAAAGAGTTTCTTTGGAATTTCACCTCACTTGGAAAGTCAGGAAGTTCTGTTGCGGAAGTAACTCTTGGGTCTATAACTCTAATAACCTGCTTTACGGCTGCTTGGTTTTCATCAATATTTTCATTGAGGAATTTCTTTAAGACTTGGTCGTTTGTCAATTGTTCATCTTTCAAATTAATATTACTAATTTCATCTTTGATAAAACTACTAATCAATGTTCTATCACTTGGGAAATATAGTGCTATAAGAGTTTCATTCTCCAAATCAGTGAAATATTTTACTTTAGCAAGCTTTGCAGGAGATGAATCTTCTTTTGGATAAGAAACTGCTTTTTCAATATTACTAGCACTAGAACAATGATCACATTTCATTAATATATCCTCACCTGTTTGATGAACTAAGTGCCATTCGGTAGATAAATTTCCACCAATATCACCTGAATCAGCATTCGCGGGAATAAAAGGAATTTTTAAATCAGTAAATATCTTCGCATATGCACTATTCACGGATTTAAAAGTAGAAAGTGCATGTTCTTTGTCTATATCAAAAGAATATCCATCTTTCATGATAAACTCTTTGCCTCTTAAGAGCCCAAATCTAGGTCTTTTCTCATTTCTATATTTTCTATTGATTTGATAAACCAACAATGGAAGTTGTTTGTAGCTGCTGACTGTACTGTTAGCAAGATCTGTAATTTCTTCTTCGCAGGTTGCTACCAAACAAAATTTATCATCATCAAGTTTGAATAATTCAGTATTTCCCCATCTTTTAGTTTTTTCCCAAAGAGCTGATCCTGACAACGAACTTAAACTAACTTCTTCAAATTCAACTTCACCCATCCGGTCCCTTATAACGTTTTCTATTTTATTGATGGATTTAATTCCATTAGGCAACCAATGGACTAGACCCGCCGAGGGTTGTTTGAAATACCCTAACTTTTGCAATAATTCATGTGTTAATAAGCCTGTGATATTCTTCGGAATTGTGTTGAATTCAACAAAGGTATGATTACGAGCTATGCTCGACTCAAATCTTTTTAACACTCTCCCAAACATTGCTTTATATAAGTTTGGAAATCTCCTGTTAATTATAAGAAAGCTTGATGTGTTTGATCAACCCTAAACCAGCTTATTATTTGTAGTAATATTATGCACTATTCTTTTCAAATAACGAATACATTTAACTCAGATTACTGAATCCTCAAACATTGTTACATCAAAACATCCAATCTGATAGAATTTTTTTTTTTTTCAGATATTCAATATTAAAGGAGGAACATGATTTGGCAATGCAGTCAACCAGTGAGATGCTGAGCGTTTACATGGCGAAGGATGATATTTTGAAGCATTTTATTCTTACAATGTCAATTGCTTTTAAAGATATATAATGAGGAGGAGGAGGAGATAGATATGAGAAAAACATAAAACATATATAATCAATTAATTAGACATAAAAAAGTTAATAATAAATTAAATGAAAAGGAAATTAGATAATCAAAAATAAGACTTTCCTAAACTAAACTTAGTTCATAGCTTTAACTAATTGGTTAATGAATTCTTCTCTGTTACCGAAAGAACCACCTTGGATAAAGTGTTCGAACTTTCTTTCAACACCCCAACCACCGTTTGGAGAAGATAATTTGAATGGCCACAAGAAGTTGTTAGCTTGTTTGAAGTTTGGACCAACAGTGTAGATTTCGTGAATCAAGTCTTCCATGGAAACAATACCATATTGACCTAAAGCGGCTTCAATGATGGCGTTGTCACTCAAAGCAATTCTTTGCTTGTTAACCTTACCGTAACCTCTCTTGTAAACCAACTTTCTGATGGTAGCTAAAGATGGGTAACCGTAAGCAACGTATGGTTCAACCAATTTCAACAATTCTCTGGTGGCCTTGGTAACCTTAACGAAGACACCAGCGTTGATTTGCAACAATCTCAACAATTGTAAGATCTTTCTTGGCTTTGGTGGAATCTTCATGATACCCTTGATTCTGACGACGAAGACCAACTTAGATTCACCTTCAACGTAGAAAGAATCGTGAGCAGCAGCATGCTTCTTAGCGTCAGACAAAGTCTTAGCTTGCTTCTTGTATTCTTCTTCATAAGCAGCGGTTCTCTTGGCAATAGCTTCTCTCTTGATCTTGTTAGCCTATAAAACTAAGTTAGTATTAAACTATTTTTGAGTTTGAAACGTGACTTGACAATCCAAAGTTCGTGTTGTGTGCATATCTGTGCTTGGTGAACAATCCGACTGAAGCGAATCTTTTCTCTTTTAATTAAAATAATTTCAGTCCCGAAAGATGGTATACTAATGACAGCATTGCCGTAGCTAGCCAAATAAAAATGTGGTTGTCATCACTAAGATTAATAAAAGGGTGTACTGGTTGCAAAGGTCGCAACCCAAAAACACACATCTGAACACAAGAACTGAGGAGGTCCTTTTGCTGCCACATAAGGCAGATTAGAAATTGAAAATACATACAGCTTGTCTCTTTTGCTTAGCTTCGGCTAATTCCTTAGCGTTCTTAGCATTGGTCTTGCCTTTCTTCAAAAGGGTCTCTGGAGGACTGATTGGTCTAAATAGATGTTGTTAGTATGAATGTAAGGAAAACCAGAATATACCTGGAATGAAAAAGGCATGAAAATCGTCAGAAGCCAGAAGAATCAAGTCTGTGATAAAAATCACAATCACTATAAAGCACTCCAAAGGAAACTCCCACCATATCGCACGACTCACAACATTCTGAGCCGAGAATTCGTTAACCCGTGGACGATTGTACGTTCGCTTCAAAATATTCAAATCTAGAAACCATGATGTCTGCTAGGAAAAGTGACAAGGAAAGCCACATCCATAATGGATTTACAACACTGTTCCTATGGAACAGCCACGAAAGGATCTGACAAAACACACCATACGACAATTTCTTCACCCAATATTACAATGTTCTGCTTGAATTAGGCACAAACATCGCCTCCACAGAAATTCTATGGCTGTTTCAAAGCTCTATCCCGTTTATCTTTCAGGGTTGTCTGGTTTCACAATATCATATTCCTAATAAAAATCTTCATCTTCTATGTTCTAATTTCCGTTTTCAATGCTGAATAGTCCATTTCCTTCCTCATATATCATCCACTTACTGTTTGTTAGCCATTTTTGTCTACTTTTGCTTCTGATTCGATGATATTAGACTGTTGTAAAGGTACAATATAAGACTGTAAGTAAGTATATTATCTTGAATATATCAATATGCTCTTCTTAATTTTTTTTTTTTTTTTTTTTTTTCTTTTCTTCTTAGTACTATTTTTTTTCGTACGGGTTAGCTAACTTTCTGTTTTCTATGGTGGCTGTTTTCCGTTTCTTTGATTCAGTCTCTGAATTTTTTTTTCGTTACTACAAGAAAACTGAATGAGGAACAAAAAAAAAATAATAGGCGAATAATTAGTTAATTGCCAAAATTTCATATTCAACAAATAAACCCGTACATATACCGCATTTTTTTTCAGTTTTTCAGAATCCTTTATGAAGCCAGAAGAATCGAACTGAAAAAAAATATTGGTTTGAAAAAAATAATTCTCACCAGAAAAGAAAAATCCGAGTAATTAAAGTTACTCGAGGAAATAAAAAAAAATGAAAATTCTTACTCAAAAGAAGAGACACTACCAGCACGTGATTAAAAGTAAAGCCCGTGAAGTCAGCACGTGAATATTTTTCATTTTCTAGCTTTTGCTTTTACATTCTTTTATAGGAACCCAATTTGACCTATTATATGAAACGCTCTTAACTGCATTTATAGTGAAATGCAGTATCCAAGTTAATGAAAAGATCCTTCTTAAATTGATAAATGACTTTCTCTAGGTTGTTTAATAGATTTGCAAAACTACGTACCTATTTTGTTTTGTTGGAGGGGGGTCTTCCAAGGCAGTACATCACATGACATGCACGTGATCAATATTTTTGTCTTGCTAAGGGTGGTTATATTGAAAAGCTTTCTGCTACAACGTGTTTCTTGCTACGATTTATCCTCTAATTTTTTGTCTATTATTATTCCCATATATATAAAAACTGCTATTTGTAATACTTCTCACGTAATAACCTACTCGTAAATTAATTCGTCGGGATTCTCCGACTGGAACAACTTCAAAATTGTCGAGTCGATTCGACTGTTTACTAACGCATTACCCTCACTGTCTCTGCCTAAACTGCTTTTTTTATTGCTTGCATCGTATAGCATTATCATGCTGGTGTACTTATTGGCGATTCTTTCTGCTGAATTTTTGGTGACGTACTTAATTTGCTCCAAAGACAACTGGTATGACTCAAAAGCATCATTACCAGATTTCACCTTACCGATATTTCTCTCGTTAATACTACTATAGCTGTTTGTGTCGCAATCAGTATCATCAGAATGGCGGCTTGAGTTTTTGTATTGGCAGTTAGCTATAGTGTAAGTGATACTTTTCATCCAGTTGAACAACTCAGCAGTGACGTTGATTACAAAATTGTAAACCTGGTAATTCATCTGGATATCAATTAAAATACTTTCCACTTCCACAGACGAAAGCCCAGTACCATCTGCAGAAGGTGTTCTTCTTCTAGAACCCTCACTGGCCCCCATGGTTGATCTTACTTGATCCGCATATTCTCTGCTTTCTTTTCTCTTTATCTTTGTGAAAAACTGCTGGTAATCCTTCAAAAACAAAATGAACTGCTTGAATGGATAATTCTCTTTGAGACATTGAATCAAGGTTAAAAACTCTCCAGATTTGTAGTCTTGAAAGAACTTCTCTGCTTGATAATATATTCCCAATTTCTCCTCTAACAAATAAATAGGAGTCTTGATTGGCAAGAAACAACGAAGTTTTTTATTATATATCTTTTCGCATTTTCTGGTCCATGTTATGAAATCCACATTTGCAAATCTTTTTTTGCTATCATCGGTAGGATGGCGAACAACTGATTTTCCGAATGGAATTTGTCTGCTCAATTCTACATCAACTCCTGGCAACAACAAAGATCTAATATTTGATCGATTTAAAAAATCTTCGTTCACTGCATCGTCTAGATTCATCATTCTCAAGTTCGAAGGATCCAACGAAGCCTTCAACAGATCCAATGTCAATCCAAACAGTTTACTGAAGTCAGAATCCATATTGATGTTCATTTCTGCCAATTTTTCTGCTTTGCTTAACTTGTTTTTATTGACCTTGTTTAGTTCTCTTTTTGTGAATTGTGAGAAAACATAATTTTTGTAATCTTTATCATTCATTGTAATGGAATTAAGATTTTTATTACCACAGTTGGCATTCTGCGCAAAATCGAAAGAACTATCCGAATCATCAATGGGATCAGAGGTTGAAGAGCCCGAAAAACCAAAGTTGTCATTGAATAGAGAATTTTTCTGTTTATCGGTTGTTGTGGATGGTGGTCGTGGTGGACTTGCAGGTTTGAATTGTATATTTGGACTAGAAAGGTGATCATTATAGCTACTATGGTCCAGATTGAGAAAGATCTGTGGGCTGTTGAATTGGAAGATAGATCTAGTCGTTGTTTTTGTTGCAACTGGCTTGCTTAATTTTGTAGGGGTCGTTGTGGCAATTGAATGAGCTCTTTTTAATTGTTTGCCTGGAGAAGACGATGTCAACGAAGATGCTAACAATTTGTCAAAGTAATAATTTTTTTCCTTTTTGCTACCAGAAACATCATGTTGACTACTGTTGATAGTTGTCTTCAATCTCTTATTGGCAGCGGGATCGACAGAACCACTTTTTGGCGTCGCTTTCTCTACTATATCAAGATCGAAAGACGTGTCACTGTGCACAATATCGCTGAAAGTTCTTCGAAGTCTGTTCTTGGTGATAGGATTGCAGCCAATTATGCTGATATCACTATTATTGTCTGTGAAAAAGCCTGTGCTCTTCTTGTTGGTTAAGAATGAGCCGAATTTATTTTTCTTTGCATGGCTGACCTCAATGTCCTCAAGATATTCCAAATCGGAAGACTCATCAAGTATCTCTTCGACATCGACCACATCCTCGGTGATAGCCGGTACCAGCGACTTTCTACTGCTACTCGGAGAACCTTTGCGACTGCTGCTGTTAGAAGATGATTTTCTGCTGCTGCTGCTTTCAAACACAAACAAATCGTTATTCTCTAACAAAATGAGATCATCGTCGTCGGATGGGATCTCCTCGATCACATGGATTGCAGAGTCGACGTTGATACTTGTGGCACTTCCTTGTCTTCTCTGTTGCTGGCTGCGCTGATATCTCGCGTGTTCGTCTTCCGAAGACAAAACCACTACTTGTTGCATGGTGCTCATTGTTTGACGTGAACTGGAATTTGCCTGAAAGCTGTGTGATGCAACTGGAGTTTAACTAAAAACCTTTGAGGATTGATTGTTAGTTGGAATTTTTCAGAAATAATCAGCGGCAAAAACGTTTGCAATGCTCAATAGCAAAGTCTTTTAAGAATACTAGAGGGATATCGATTGGCTTTTGAAAACTTTTTTCGATAATTGTCAAGTTTTAAATAAGATAAATCGAGAAAGTCCAAACCTTATATACAATTGGAAAAATATCAAAACACGACATAAATCACAAGTGCCAAATAAGTCAAAATACCAAGTAAGTCATAAAATGACTTTATTGACATATATAAATACATGAAAAAATGCAAAACGCGTTTGAATTAAACCCAAAAGAGGAAAAAGGAACGAAAAAACGAAAAAAACGAAAACACGGCAACGAAAAAACAGACAAATAAAAGTAAACAAAACGAAATCAAAAAAAAAAAAAAAAAAGATGAGAGAAAAAAAAAAACGCGTCTTCAAACGTTACAGCTAGTAGTCAAAACACTCTCAAACCCAGAAAACTCAAAGCCTAACATCAGTAAAATAATACATTAGGAAATCCGATTGTGTAAAAGCGTTACAAATACAAACTAAAACATGAAAAAAACTTGAACCAAACAAAACACTACAACAAAAACCTTACCCTTACTAACCCTAAACGTTTCAACCGTAACACAGGAAAACTAGCAACGCGTTTAATTTGGACATTAAAACACCAGAAACCTCACCAACCATAACATAGAAACACCTTAACATTAAGTAATTGTAACCTATATAAACCAGAACAATGTACACAGTAACATATAAAAAACCAAACACCACGGTGGCTCACAGGGCTCATAAGTTTCAAAATCTTCCCAGGTTGTAATTTTGATGACAAAAGTGAATTTAGTTTTTGAAAAATGAAAAAACAAAGAAAATTTTTTTTGGAGATTTTTGCTGGAAGTTTCCATATTTCACTACATGGAAAAAAGAGAAGAAAAATTTGTGTGTGTGAGCGATTTGCCACTTCTACAAAAATTGGAGTAATTACAAGCACTGGGATTAATATCAGTATTCCCATATACAATAAATACAATAACAATAACACAACAGACATTTCAAATTGAATATTGAAACCAAGGTTGAACATTGTATTAAACCAACCAGATAGAAACAGAAACACGCGAATTTTGCATTGAATTACCTCTAGTTACGTATATAATTAGATACTGCAATATAGAAGTGTCCAGGAAACATACATATCAATTGATTCGAACTGATTGAGCCCAAGACTCAGCTGACCTATTTACTCCAAGAAAGAAACGAACAAACAAGAAACTCACGATGTCTAGTGCACCAGAATCCGTCTCATCGAGCAGCAGCAGCAGTGCCGCTGTTACTGCTCCAATTGCAGAAACCGCAGCAGCAGCCAAGCCAAGAAAGAACGAGTCCATCGACTACGCGACAAGACTCTATGTTGGCAATGTTCCCTTCAAGATCACCAAACAGCAAATAATCGATCATTTCACCTCGAAAAGCGCGGAGGACCAGCAAGGAAGCACCGATTTCAATATCACCACTGTCGATATTTTGAAGAAAAGAACATACAACCCAAAGACAAAGTCGTACTACATGAGATCTTTGGGCTATATTTTCATTAACTTGGACAAAGAATCAGACCTTGACTCCTTTATTTCAACTTTCAACGACACAGACTTCAATGGTCTTACCATCAAGGTCAGAAAAGCTGTGGCTCACGAAGAAACTAAGCAAGATGACCTCAAAGAAGCCAGTTCCGAAGAAAGTAAGCAAGAACCTTTTAAGAAGAAAGAATTAACTGAAGAGCAAATTGCTGCCAAAAAGGAAAAAGCAGCCGCCAAAAGAGCTGCTAAAAAAGCTAAAAAAGCAGCTGCAGTTGCTGCAGCTAAAGATGACCAGGCAGTCGCCGGCGAAGCAAAGGCAACAACCCCAGTCTCTTCAAAATCCAAAGAATCAGAAAAGAAACCAGCAAAGAAAACTACCAAAGAGCAACAGGCTCCTAAAGTCAAGAAGCCTTTGAGTGAGGGCACAGTGTCCAAGAACACTGTCTATCTTCGCAACATCGATTTCTACTTGACTAGTGGCGATTTACTGAAATTCCTCAATGAGCAAACAGAGTACCATCCTACCTGGGTCCATATCCCAAGAAGACAGTTGCCTGCCGGTCAGTATCACTACTTGAAAAAAAAGAATATTCCGTTGAAATCTAAGGGGTTTGCATTTATCAGATTCAATACAGAAAAAGAACAATTGGATTTTATTAAAGAGTTCGATGGTAAGATTATCAACAAAAGACAAGTCTCTGCTACTGCGGCTGTGGACTTTGACAAGGAAAAATTGGAAGAAGAAGAACAACAAGAAAAAAAGAAAGAACACGAAGAAGAACAAGCCACATCTGAAAGTTCTTAAAAGAAGACAGAATTTTAGATTGTATTGTCCTTTCTTAGAGCAATCAGTGCATGCTGCGGTTTTATTCATTGTGCGATTTATGGATTGCATTAGTCATTCGTTGAAATTCCAGGGCATTTCATCTTCATTCATTTTCGGTTGAAAGTTTGGTATTTTCCATTCATTACCACTGTTTCTAATGTGTATGTATCTACATGTCTACGTGTATTTATAAAATCTATAAACAAAAGTATTATTTTGATATAATTAAAGAATAAAAAAGTTTTATTTGTTGCTTGGTGATTCTTGTAAGTTTTATTTTGTTTTGCGTTGTGATGGATGCTTTATTAATCGAGTATTGTTCTTCATGTACCTTCCAATTTTTTTTTTTTTTTTTTTTTTGAATTTTTCATTTTGCTACGTGCGCCGAAATAATAGAAAGTAATATTGCAAAATATGATCAAACCATACTAATATGATTAGCCTGAACTATAACATATCTCTAACCCAAGGTCGTCGTTCATAGTCTTGTTATTCATGTTGTTCCAATTACCGTACTGTGTTTATTTATTAGTTTGGACAAGTATTAGTTGATGTTTAGCTATTGTTTTTGAAAATTAAAGAAAAAAAATATATCTTAATGAGATAGAGGCTAATCAATTTGAGTTCGAGCTACCAATTTTACATTTTGTTGCTCAGAAATCATGTCAACGCTATTCAAGAATAACGCTTTATCACCGAGCTCTACTGCGAACCCCAAAACAAAGAAACACAGCAGCTCATTGTCTGCAAGCAATCTGCTAAGCAGCAATAACACTCTTTCTGTGGATGCAACTTTGGACTTATTCAAGAAATATCATCATTTACCGCCACTATTGTCGGCATCTTTGCCTTCCTGGACAAAATCACTTGAAGACAATTCTCTTACAATTTCCAGCACTTCTGCATCGAGTAGGAAAGCTCCTTTAAAAAGAAAAAGAAAGACACCGCTTTTCGATGATGACGAACATGTAAATTTTAGTGGTGAAGATCAAGAAGATAGCTCAACAATAAACAACAGTTCCTCCTTGAAACAGCCTTCTCAATTTTTATTATCTTCATCTACTAAAGGTAATACGACATTTCCAAATGCTAAACTGCAATCTTATGTTAAAAAGCATAAGCTGGGACCAAATTATTTTACTTTAAGGATTGATCCGAAAACAAAATATTGTAAAGTCAGCTTATACGTGAAACCAAAGCTTCTTAGACAATTAAAAAGAACCAAAAAAATAAACAAAATTGAGGATAATAGTACCATTACCTACGTCAATAAGAGGATTCCAAATACCCTGGACAATGATTATGAGAATACCGGAGATAATGGTGACAACAGATTGGACAGGAAAGTGGAAAAGCCAGAAAAGCAGATAGCGAGTAAAGAAAGACTTGCTTCTAGCAGCTTTTTATCAGTAGCGTCCAAGCCAATCGATAAACGTGAAAACGAACGTGACTCAGAAAACGAGCAGTTCCGGGGAAAAACCAAACAAAGAGTAGGATCATCTCTGAAGGAAAGAGAAACTTTACCATCTGCGATAAATCCAAAGGAAGTGTTAGCATTGGATGAAAAAGATAAAGAAAAAACTGTTTCAGAAATGAACATCAATCATCGTAGTATCAGATCATCCTCATCTAATTCTAGTACGAATAACAATAGTATTAAAAAGCGCCCAATGTATATCCCAGAAATCAAAAAGAAATCTAGACCGCGAATCAAAGCAAATGCTGAAGTATACACTAAGTTCAAAACTTTACTTCAGCAGAAAAAAAGAAAGTTCATAGAATTGGCAACTGAGAAAAAACACCTTGCTGACAAATTAAATCTTCAGGATGATAAGCAGCAATCAAGTAATACTTATCACAACAATAGTAAGAATACTATTATATTCAAAAAATATGTTGCTACTATTATCGATTCTATATTATTATTCATGATTGGTTTTGTTTATGATGATGATTTCAGAAATCTAGAAGATATGTCGGCAAACGAAAGGCAATGGTCGAGTTTAGTTCCCTTAATTACTCAGGTGACTAACTTGCTCACACTTAAGAATAAGAAAAACAATGATGACGTTGATTCATTCTCTGTAATTTTGGGGTTATGTCATCAATTAAGATCCCTGCTTTTGATTCACATAAAAAATATTCATTTGAAAAAAATGAATAACCATTTAAATAGAAAAAGCCATTTAGAAAAAATTGTTAGCAGTAATAACAAATTTTCAAAGGAAGATGAAATTGAATTGCATGAAATAAACGAAAAATTGTTGGATATTTTCTATCCACAATTCATTAAATTGACAGAAGATTCCAATAAAGACTATTTGAAATCCGAACTGCTTTTGAACTTTAGAAAGATTGAAAATTTTTTTAATGAAACTTATTCCAAGAATAATAAATTCCAAAATAGTTATTTCAATGACTATCTTTCGAATATTTCATCAAAAAAAAACCCAATGTCAATGTTGGAATATTTTGATTACAAAAACAGTTATGTAATTTCAAATTTAATGGATTTATCGAATACTGAAAATTTCTTTAAGTTATTGGATGTGGAAAAATTGAGCAACGGATTTTTTTATTTGCCTTTTAATCCCTATTTGAAGCAAAGACAAGTAATAGCCTATGGCTATGCCATAGTGAAGGAATGGGCAGCCAAATATGATGTGAATCACGATTGGTGAATATAAAAAATATATATTGTGTAAAAAAGAAGGAATTAGATAGACATTTAGAACGTGTAGTATGGAATTTATTGTTATAGACTAAACAAAACAGTGTATGTATGTATGTATGTAAAAAAAATAATTAATAAGTAAAAAAAATGAATGATAATGACAACAAATTGGTTAAACAAAACAAATGTGCAAATAATAATTAATTAAAATAGATATATATATATAGGACAAAGATAAGTAAAAATACAAATACAGATTGAAGCAAATGAGGTCTAAAGAAAGAGAATTTAAATAAATGCTGCCATAGACATTTAATTCTTTTTTGTTTGACTTATTGAGCTGAAAGTTTCATAATATTCTGAATATCATGCAGGAATAAGTTCAAATAACGAACGGTAGAAAATAAGAATTAAAAAATATAACTTTGAAATGTATTCGCAATGAGCATGACTTTTTCTGAGCTCCCTTTACTTTTTTGCGAATTGTCTATCGGGTTGTTGCTAAATTATACAATAATTGACGAAGACATCTTTGAGTAGCAAGATCATCTCTCAATGCCATGGCAAAAGTGGTGTCTCTCAAAGGCTCTGGCAAAGTAGTTGCCAAAGCTTTACGAGCATCACTATTATCGCTCAATCTCAAATAACATCTAATAACATGCTTTAATAATCTAATTGTTTGATGCTTTACTAATTGTTCTACCATCAATTCTAAGACGTTGCTCACAGCATTAAATCTTTCATAGGTTTGACAAATATAATTTAACCCATTATCATCCAACAAAATTTTTTGAATAACAAATATCGCAACTGTCTTAGATAATTCGGTAGATGATTCCATAATCTTGAGACAAAGTGGAATGATCTCTGTGGTTAGCAAAAATGCAATCACCTCCGGGTTATCATTCTTAACCAATGCTCCAATCACGCCCAATGACGTTAATCTTAAATATTCAAACAGTCTAGATCTTGAATCTGTGTTTAAAAATGGGTATAAAAATAAGGGGAAGTGTGCCTTGAGGAACAAATTACGCGTTTCAGGATGCAGAGCAACACATTGCAACAAAGCTAACGCATTGCATACTCTATTAGATTCTGTTGCCAGTAATGTCTGGGGAGATAATAAGGGATAAACACTAATAATCTCCAATAACAAAGCTGTCATTACCCCATAGGAATGCCATAATACTAACGCCAAATCCTCGTATTGTTCTCTCTTTTTTCCAAGTTCTAATAAAGCCTGCTCTTTATTTGGACCATATGTGAGCTCAATAATCCAGTTGAAAACTTTTGGATCATCTAATGCACGCTTAGATCCAGCAGCAACAGCAGCGCCACCATTATTTCCCGAGGTACTGTTAATTCCGGCTGCGAGATTGTTGCTGTTTGAATTTGCAGCGCCAGCAATATTGTTACTGTTATTGCTTCCATTTTTGATATGCCCTTGAGGTAATTGTTGGCCTTGAGCCTGATAATGGATCATATTGTTATTTGCATTATTTCTTTGACCAGCAAGTTGAGCAGCGTTCATGGTTGCCTGCAACTGTTGAGCATTCACTTGAGGAACTTGGTGGTCCATCGAATGTTGTTGAACTTGTTGTCTCTGTATCATAGGAGAAGCCCCATACATCTGCGGATTCTCCTGCTGTTGTTGCTGTTGCATGTATTGCTGCATCTTGTCTATTTCTTAAAATGGGTCGATTTTGCAGACAAGTTTTGTGCCAGTTGCTCAAATCTTAATTCTCAATAATAACTATATGCGGATATAATATTCAATAAACAATTTTATTTTTGTTTCAAGTGTGCTTGTCACCGTCTTTGAACCGTGTTGCTGGTAATCAACAATTCCTTAAATTTGAGTAAAAATGAAGAAAGTGGAAACAAAAAATTAAATATTAAAATGTATGAAAACAAATAAATATTTTAGAAAAAAACTGATTATAGGTTTTCCAGATTGAATTAATCAAGCTAATTGTTGTCTTTAGCCTTGGATCTGGTTAGGTATTTACTGAAAACAATTCAGGTATCTTCTTGATAACTTAAGAATCAACCAAGTCAAGAAGTTACTTGATTTCCCTGTTTTGTAATTGTTCTTTTGCTTCAAAAAAAAAAATAACACTTAAAAATTTTTATGAAGAAAAACAAACAAAACGAAAGTTCTGGACAAAAAAAAAAAAATATGCAAGGATTACGAGCACTTAACTTACACCAACTTTCAATTTCAACATGACATTATAAATATTGATTGCAATTTATCAGTTGTATGACTCAAGAAATTACAAATATTATATTTGAAAAGCAGAAACTAAAAATGCATATTTTACCAAGAATATATATATTCAGTATGTATTACTGGGCAAACTCTATTGCAAGGCATCAAGATTAAAGTCGGCCTGCACTAATTTCTCTAAATAGATCTCGAACTTCGCAATATCCTTCTTTGTTATGATGCCTTTCAAATGATTTTTTTTATCAACTACAAAAATGGTACGCGGGCTCAATTTCAGAAATATTTCGTACGTTGTTTCTAAGGGCGTAAGCTCATTCACGGTGATTGGATTAATATCAACAAGGCTTGAAAAATCGATTATGTTTTGGTCATCTTCTGAATTGATAGTGTTATTCTTGTCAAAATTACATTGGATGGCCTCATCATTTTCGAAAGTATTTTGAATTGCAGGATTTCCCATAAAACTCTCAATTTGTAAAAGAGCCTTGGTTCTATTGATAAACCCCGCCAAATATTGAAAGCTTCCCTTCTTTGTTTTACTCATATATGTTATTGGAATATCTTTGAACTCGCGTTTCAAAATGGTTTCCTTGAATTGCTTCAAGGTGATCAAATTTTCATCATTGGAACTAATTTCTGTATTAGATATTTTTAATGTCACAAGTTCCGATAAGTTCGTTGCGGCATATTTTGTAGATAAATTAAACACGTGATCTTCTTTTGGATCCAAAAACGGCAATCCATTATACCTGATCATCTGATCCGAGATGGCACCTTTCCCCCATTTGTCATTGATCACTTTTGTAACAGTAACAACTATCATGGTAGGTAAAATATACCTTAGTGCTCCGGTAAGTTCAAACATGATCACAACAACAGTTATAGTAAGGTCTGTAATTCCACTTAAAGCAGCAGCAGCTCCCAAAAATGCATAAGTACCTGGAATAATCGTACAATTTTTACCAAAATCTTCTTTGCAAAAATGAGTTGCAAAAAATTTAGGAAATAGTTCAGTTAAGTTTTCTACAAAAATTCCAAGAGCTCTGCCAAAAGTTGCTCCAGTTGCCATGGAAGGGACAAAAATACCACATGGAACCTTGCATCCATAAGAAATAATTGTGAGAGCAACCCTAACAATAGTAGCAAAAATCAAAGAAAGAAATGATTGTAGTTTTCTACCTTCTAAATTGCAAAGACGATGTTCGAAACCAATTCCACATTCATGAAATAAAATTTCCATAGCCTCAGTCATATCGAGTCTCAAATATTCATTGAAATAACATATAATTGAAGTAGCAGAAGATAATACCAAAATCTCCCTTAAAGGGTACTTTGATAAGTATTTTTGACGAAAACCGACAAACATAATATTGAACTTGGAACAAATAATGCCGTAAATACCTCCAAAAATTCCCAAAATGACAAAAAATGGAATTTCAAAAAAATGCCAATTCTTATCATATTCTACTTCAAAAATAACCAATTGACCAGTTCTATACGGATTTATAAATGATAATGTGCTTGTGGCTACTAGCGAACAAAAAAAGCATTTCCATAATGTAGATAATTTGTAATTACTAGTTATTTCTTCAATTCCAAATAAAACACCACCAATAGGTGATCCAAAAGCGACAGCAACACCAGCAGCTGAACTAGCAATTATATATTCACGCATACTATGATAACTTTTATCAGTGAAAAAAAACTTTGAGCAAAATTGATTAACACAATAACCTGCGGCAGCAGCATAATGAACACTTGGCCCTTCTTTACCAACGCTTAATCCAGATGCTATCACTAAAGGTAAAGTCAATGCTTTTGTAGATAAAGTAGGAAAGCTTAGAAAGTTTTCAAGCTGAAATCCGGATACAATGCACTTCACTTCAGATATACCTGAACCCGCTGCTAATTTCCCATATACTTGTACCAAATAACCCGCAGTGATCGCAAAGGAAATCGATAACATTACAAAAGCTAGGTAATTGAAAAAAGAGACCAGTGACCAAGGTTTCCATAAATCGCACTGACCTTCTTCGATCCCCCAACAACAAAATGACTTGTTTAGATAAAAATTTGTAGAGCAGTAACCATTCTTCAAACTGTTCAAGTATTCCGCAATTATTGCTACGATTGCAGCGATGCAACCAATTGTTATTCCAATTAGAGAGAGCACAAGCCAACTTTTACTGGAGGAAATAAGAAGATTGACCAACTCATTATTTGAATTCCCACGATTATTTATACGATCGTTTCTCCTCGTTTTACTACTTAATTTAAATAAACTGAAGTTATAATCATCATTTATAGAATCAATAGTGGAAAATTTGTCAAATCCTTTGTAAGCGTTCGCTATACGACTTTTGTTTGCTGCAAAAGAATCATCCTGTGATGACTTATCAATATTTGCGTCATCACTCATTGGACAGATTAACTCTATATTTTATGTTTATATAGTTTTTGGATCACTTCGTACTAAACCCGAGATTCATGCAATCGATTTTAAGAAGAAATAAGCAGAGCGCGAGATTTCGCTGTGTGTTTTCTTTTGATTTTTCTTCTGTCAATGCTTGTGCAGAACCTATAAAAATTAAAGCGTTTATAAAAAAGATTCAATCTTCAAGAAGTTACATTTACTTCGGTGTTTGCAATAACTGACAGTTGTACGTACTCTCTGTGTAATACTTTCTATTTTCTGTATTATATTAGCTTCTTGGGATTATAACTTTTACGCGAAGTAGAATTTTATAAATATTTCGAGAAGTGATGATTCTTTTCACCTTAATTTTAAATAACGACAATTTAAGTAATTTGATTTCCCCTTTCCTTTATTCTATATTGCAAAATCTACTTACATAATTTGCCGAATACAACCAAATTACAAATAAAAACACGATTAATAATTTAAACTAAATAAAATCACTACAATTCAATAGAAAAAAAATTAAACTAATGACCACGAACTTGTATGTTCTTTTTTTGTCTTTATTTATTTATTCTAACTTATCTTATTTACAATGAACATATGTTAACAAGTTCTTTCTCTTTTTATAAAGAATGAATCTGATTAATTAAAAACTTTAAGATTGTACAGAATTATGAGGTAACTTTTGCATTTTATAAAATATTGCTGAGTTCTATGTTTTCTAATGAACTAATCCAAAAAAAAAATTATAGGTATACTTATATTAACAAGATACACTATCTATTTTGCATAATATAATTTCTAGTCCTTACCATGTAAATTGAGATTTGACTCACCATACAGTCCTATTCAAGATTGATTAATTAAATTTTGGTGAGCATTCTTTCTTTCATGTTTGCCTTTTTTCATGAACTGTTTCAATGCTACAGGGTCTAAAGGATCTAATAATTCAAAACTGCACAATAATTCTTCATTGATTGCCATTACAGCTCCCCAATTGTCGAATTCTCCGCAATAATTTGGAGCGCTAAAAACAGTAACCAAAGATTTATCATTGAAAAACTCATAGCCATCTTCAACCACCATGTGAGCACGACATATCAAATCAAAATTGAACTTTGCCAAAAATTTATTAATTGCTGTCTTCGAAAAACAATAAGAGACACCTCTTTCATTATCTTCCCATTCATTAGGTGTATCCGCAGGGTCAGACCAAAGCAAATCATTCAAAAGGCCAAAATCTGGAACATCAGTAGGTCTTTGAATGTTTCTAATATCATCCATGGATTGTAAAGTTGGCGAAAGGCCACCATGAACACAAAATATTTTGTTTGCAACAATAGAAGCAATTGGTAACGTATTGAATGTATCAATGAATAATTTCCAAGTTTTAATATTAGTTCTTCGTTTACACTCATCGTAAAAGCCGTAAACACGAGTAACATTTGCACATTCATGATTTCCTCTCAATAAAAAAAAGTTCTCAGGATATTTAATCTTGTAACAAAGTAACAAAAGAATAGTTTCTAATGATTGTTTACCTCTGTCAACATAGTCACCTAAAAATAGATAATTAGATGTAGGTGGGAATCCACATTTTGAAAACATTCTAATCAAGTCCATGTATTGACCATGAACATCACCAACAATTTTCACAGGTGGAGAAAGCTCTAGTAATGTAGGTTGAGCTAAAAATATTTCTCTTGCTGCATTACAAATCAATTGTATCTCCGAATTTTTCAAACAAACAGATTTAGTTCTTTTACCTGAATAACCAGCATCCAATAATTTCTGAATTAAATCTTCAATTTGAACTACGTTTTCGTCATCTTCTTCCGAACCGTCGTTATTGGCATCATTAGCATTTGCATTATGATGATGATGGTATCCGTGACTGTTAGACAAGTCATGTTCATTGCCGTTTGTATTCTGATCTGTCAGAGAGGAACCTTCAATATTTGCGTCCAACATATTTTGATCTTGCTGTTGATGTTGCTGGTATTGACCGTTGTTTTCTATATTTAAATTTTCTAAAGATTTTTCCAAAGGAACTGCATTACTGTTTATATCTTCACTATTCCTTGAATTGACTTTCGATAATACGGGAGAAATCACTCTAGGAGTGCCTGGCATAGAAACGGACCCATTCGCCTTCACACTGTGATCGCTTGTCAGACGCAACATGCTGCTATTATTGTTATTGCTTAAACCAGAAGCTATACTTAATGCATCACTGTTACGCCTACTAAATGCTGGACGATCGGTAGAAGTATTTGGCGAATTTGTAAAACTGTTGTGCCTGCTGGAAACTTGAGATAAACGATGATTACTGAGATTATTGTCGGATGAATATCCTGTTGTAGAAGAGGCATTCACGGAAGAGTCCAATGCTATTGCTGAAGAATTCACATTGGAACTGTCTCTTCTGATCAAGATAGGCGTCTTAGGTTCCATCTGAACCATAGAAGGTGGCAAAAGGAAATCTTCATCCTCGTTATTATTCACATTCAATGTGAGATTATTATTGTTACCTGTATTGCTGCTATTGTTGTTTCCTCCTGAAAAATTGTTGACACTTGAGTTTCTTCGAGACATAAGTGGCGTCGAAGGAAACTTCTTGGATATTTCGCTTGTCGCAGTCTTAAAAGATGCGGCATCGTCGTTGTTCGACCGGATAGATCTTCTTGATCTACTCGATCTTTGTGATGTAGACGTGTCAGTTCTGGAAAACTTCGGTAAATCTTTTTTATGTTTGGATGAAGAATTACCCATTATAGAGAAAACTAGTCAAAAGAAAAATGAGAAACAAAAGCTAAGTATATAGAAGTATCGATAGAACAAATGTGTCAAAGGGAACTCTTTAGAAACAGGAGGAATGAAATATGAGAGAGTAAACGGCTTCGAAAGAACTGCTTGTAACTATTCTATGTATTTATCAACAGTGTCTGTTCAGTGCGTAGTGTCTTATTGTAAACCTTTCAACAATATGATTAAAAGCCTGGAAAATTAATACTAGCAAGAAAAAAAAATTAAGAAATACCTATTTCCACAAGTAGTTAGACGAATAACTGTCGACTACAAAAAGTAAAGAAGTTGTCGGATTGCAGCAGGTTATTAGCTCAATTATCAAAATATACACAATATAATTTCTAAACTGAACACACTCTCTGAACAATATATTATATCTGTTTCCTTGTATAGAACACTTTACTGAATCAATTAATGGCTTGGTTTTTGATGTCTTTTCATGGATCAAAAGAATGCTCTAATGATGGAAGCTAGGAAGTGATATCAATTGTAAAACAGCAAAAGTAAAATTTTCCTTTTCCTGTTTTTTTACCTTTTTTGTTTCTTGTCGCTATTTTTACTACATTTGGTGTGCGATTTGCTGTTTTTTTTTCTTTTCTGTCTTATGCGCGTTCAAGGCTCAGAGTCTAGAATCTGTCATTTGATGACTGATTAAACCTTTATAATATACTTATATTAATATATCATATACTGTATATTTACAAACTAAATAATCATAAATAAAAAATTTATTGAGGCTTATTGTCTATAAATAGAATATTTAGAAATAAACTAAAAATAAAATGATAACAGATATGTACATATACTATACGAGAAATAAAAAAAAAATGCTGAGAGTAATAAAAAGAAAAAAAATTTCCAACTGAGCCAGGAGATCTTATTAGCAAAAAGTATAAGTATTTATGTGTCAGCCAAACTTACTCAGTCCAAACAGGAATTTTCTAAATTAATCTTTTCCAAGTTGTAAAACAACCATTTATTCTGGAAGGAATTGATGCCCATGCTTCTTGCCTTCAATCTCAAAGGTCTATTGTCGGTTATCAATATGTTGAATTTGAAGCCGTAAACATCCACAGAATCAAGTCTTTTACTGTACTGAACTCCGCCTCTGTTTTCAGCATCGAATAATCTTTGAGGAGGTGGGATTGGTGTGTCAAAAACGTATTCCACCCCATCAATTTTCATAGGTTTGATTAAGGGGTCAGGAACATTGCCAAATTCCAAGTAAGGATGATCGCAAATGATATTTTTATATTTGTCTTGTAATGCAGTCAAGTACTGGCCTTTCAATTGTTTACCCGAGTTCAGCACAGAAGTTAGAATCATATCATCAATAGACTTTCCAGCCATAGGCAGTTGTAAAATCGGTGATTGCACCCCTTGGCCCTGCTGAGCTTGTTGTTGCTGTTGCTCAAGAATATCACTGTTATCATTTAAGTTATGTGTTGAGCTACCATCCATTTTCAATAACAACAATGAGGACTCGCAACTCGTAATTCCTTTCTTGTTATAATTCTTTTTATAATAATTGAAATTATCATTATACATATTCTTAATGGTGATCACACATCGAGTTGCTGAATCACTAAGATATGAATCTTCCAGCTTTCGCAAGGATCTCAATTCCTGGTAAACAAGTAATGGTAAAGCAATACGTAATTTTAGCGATTTAGAATCATTCAAAGTACAACTCTTGAAGATCTTGTAAATCTTACCACAATTCTTCAACCAAGAATTGGTGTCAAAAGTAACGTAGGTGATTGAAGAATCGATATCATTGGCAATATTTCCAATAAATGGAACATGAACGTACTTTAGTCTTGGGGGCTCATTATCAGAGCGATTTTCTTCTTGGCTTATCAAGCTGTTAGCAAATATTCCATTCGATGCATTGTTTCTGATAGATTCATCCATAATTATGGATGGTTCTTGAGGATGTACATATTCACTAGTGAGCATGCTCTTATCATCATCAAACTCATCGTCATATTCATAGTCTTCATCATCGTCTTCTTCACCATCATCTTCAAAATCAAGATCATCCAAATCATCATCAAACTCATCATCGTCTAAGTCATGATCGATATTATTCACCTCCATATCATCATCGTCGCCAGAAATATCGATATCATTATCAACATCGACCTTCTTTTGTTGTTGTTGTTGTAACTTAGCTTTTCTGCGAAGACGCTTTTTTCTCTGAATCTGCTTTCTCACAAGATAGGCGTAATTTGCGCTGCTTCTGAAGAAAGTATTAACATTGAAACTCTTGTCACTGCTTACCTTATAAACATTCTGTTCGCTTATATTTTCGAATAAATTAGCAAATCTAGAATCTGTGACAAACTCAAAAATAAGTGTATTTTTCTTCATATCATTACCAAAATTAGAGCCAGATGAAGGTGCATTGCTAGACATGCTACGAATATCATCAGGATGACTTATATTACCAGGTGTGCCATTGTTAACAGTTGTCTCTAATGGATTATCTGAGGAGGAGGATGCACAAGTGTATTCTTTCCATTTAAAGAAACGGTCTGTTAAACAAAGACCGAACTTAGGATATTTTTGGGCAATGTAAATAGCCAATAACAAAATTCTCTTTATTCTTTCCTTTTCAACATTATTGAATAATCTTCTGTCTAATTTCTCATTTTCATGATAAGTACCATTGGTACTACCACCAGTAGACTTATCGTTACTATTCTTTTTATTCTTTTTAGCCAAATTACGAAGGTATTTTAATCTTTCGAATCTTTTCTCTTTTTCGTGTAATTCAAAGTTCATTTTATTATTGGTACGATCACAATTATCACCCTCGCTAAACAAATCTCTGAAATAATTAGCATTAGTATTTTGCAGTCGTTGAATATTTTCTTGGGAGTTGACATCTGGTTTGTAAATATACAACATTTCTTCAGTTTTATTTATATAATCACCTAAGAAGTCTTTACCCTTCCAACCAGCATTATTAATGTTGACATAATTTTGCTTATCATCAATCAAATTGAACCATAAAGAGCCCCATAATTTCCAAACCTCAATTAATGTTTCATTTTGGTTAAAGTGTTGTAACATGGAATCATTTCCCATAGCATACAATTTACGAATCTCAAGCAATAAGTTATTCTTGGCAATGAAATCATCATCGGTGTCTTCATAATTGTCATCATTATTTGCTTTCTTTTTCTTGTTATCGTACAAACTATCCATTATCTTGAAACCAGATTCCAAATCATCAAAATCAAAGCATTCACGGGTCTCGTTCACCCAAAAATTCAAGTAATTAATAAGGGATTCCCAAGGAAAAAATTTCTTAAAAATTACATCCAATACAACAGGCTCACACTCTTTATTGATATCTGTGGCTTTTCCTAATGCAATTAGATAATAAAGCCAAACAATAATATGTGGGGTTGAAACAGATTTAAATGGGCAATTAAGAAACTTCTTCAATGTGCGAAATGATAGCTCCACAGATGATTTATTAATGAATTGTAAAGACTCGTACCATTTAATAGTTGACATCTGGGAAGCTAATGGATATGGATCATCAAGAAGCGACTCATACTGAGAAGTAGTTAAAGGAGTAGTCGTAGAAGTAGCTGCGGTAGCAGCGTTAGCCGAATTAGTGTTATTCGCAATAAAATTAGCATTGCTGTCATCAGCTTTTTGTTCCTTATTTCGTCTGTTTTTCTTATTCTCTTTTCTTTCTTGACGCTCTTTCAAAGCTAATGGAAGCTCAAATAGTATGCTAAACAAATTCTTAAAATTTAAAACACCAAAGCCCACCAATTGCCAAATGTTAATCAGAGCTAGATTTCCCGCCTTATTAAACCAGAAATTTAATAATTTAATTGATGGCTTTTCAATTAATGACGTTTTTACATGAGGTTGATCAATAACATTATTAGCTGATGTTGCTGCCGCCAAACTTGAATTAGCACCATTGTCCTTTTCAAAAAAGGAAACACGTAAAGGTTGTTGCTGATGATGATGATGACCAGAAGGATTACCACCAAGAAGATTTGATGTATCCATCATATAAATATCATTATTGATAAACAAGTCATTATCTGAAGAGTCAGTAGAGGTGGTAGTAACAAAATCAATACTACCAAAACTTCGAGCAAAGTTCAGCACTAATTTAATCAAATCAGGGGAAGAATTGAAATTACCGACAAGTAAAACTTTTGAAATACGAATATATTGTAAAATAATAAGCTCCCAATTAGGAACATTATCAACAGTAGTAACATTCCTCTGATCAATCATGATGGTTCCATTTCCACTAGTGAGATGTAGCAAGGAAGATTCATAAATTGTCAGAGATGATATTCTGGAATTCAGAAACATTGAATCCAACACCATTCGGAGATAATGACCTGTTGGAACGAAACAATCTTTCACAAAAACAGCTTTGCCTAAATTGAATAATGCTTCAAGAGAAACATTTAAGTTTCCTTCATTGTTTGCTAAGTTAGCAGAGTTAGCAGCTGCTGTGATTGCTGAAACTGTGCCACCTTGTTGGTGCTGTTGAGCAGCTTGTGCTGCTTGTGCTGCAACAGCGGCTGCCTGAGCCTGAGCGGCGGCTGCCTGAGCAGCTTGTGCTGCTTGGGCGACTTGAGCACCTCCTGCACCACCATTGGCGGCCGCTTGTGCCTGTGCTTGAGCTACTGCAGCCTGTGCCTGTGCCGCTTGAGCTGCCGCTGCTAAAGCAACGGCAGTATTATTAGCATTAGTACTACTATTATTGTATGGATCAATAGTAGAACTATTTGAATTGCTATTAGGTTGCTGAACAGTGGCCAAATGATACAAGGTTTTTCCATGGCCGTAATTACATGCAAAAGTTTTTAAATACCAGTGCTCAGCAGAGATTTCCCAATTGATAAAGTTGGAAGGGTATAGTGCGATAGACATTCTTGAAAGATCTGCAATTTTTTCGAACCACCAATTCTGGAATTCTGAAATTAGCGAAAGAGTGGATAATGCTGAGTCACTGGATGAGGAAGTGGATGTATTTGTTGAGGATAATAATGAAGCATTTTGGGCAGTGAGATGTCCTTGAAGGTCAGCCTGAACACTGAGATCATTGTGCATTTCCACTAAAGTAGAAAGTAAAGAGAAACAATGCGAGATAAAATTTACGCAAAGTTCGTTTTCTATATGAAATGATAACGAAGCATTTTCTGCGGGATTGGACGATGTAGTATCAATATTGTTGCTGTTAGTTTCTGGAGGAATAGCTTGAGAAATTGAGATTAAGTTTTTCATATTTTCCAAAAGATTGATAATACCATAGATCCAAAGTCTTCTCGAAATTTTGTATACATGAAGAATCTGGTAGCCTGCAGTGATTCCACTAGCACCGTTTGGTATATTAGAAGAGTTACCACTCGAAGCCGACGCTGGAGCAACACCATCATATGGTTTACCACGAAGAGCAAATAATATGAAATCGTAGTACGCATCTAAAAGCTCCAAGTTATTTGTATAAGCATTTGCCAAGGTTTTCTGGATAAAAATGTGTTTGTCAATGGCCTGCTGTCTATATTCTGCAACGCGGGCTCTTTGAAAGGACGGAGATGTGGAAGAAAGATACAGCTTGACAAGCTGTGAGAGCTGGTAAATTGATTGATTCAATGAAACATTGTATTGCTGATTCTTCTTTTCTAAGTCGAGGATAAGAGAATAGCAGGCCTGAAGAGTCTCTGCCATGTAGTTATTAGCAATAGTATCGCTGGAGGAAGTTGGAGGGTTCTGGGATGATACGTTATTGCTTACTTGTTGCAAAGAGTTTAGGGACTCATCAACCTGATGTTTCTTTTGCAGCATTGTTTGGAGAGACTGTGAGTTCTGTCTTTTCTTGTAATGTTCGTTTGGGGATATAGCGTCGTTACTGAACATGCCAGCGGAACAACGAGTACTATTTAGTAAAAGCTTCCTCTATAATGCAAACTGTGCGCAGGCTTCGGGATGTGATTTTGCTTGATCGTGATTTGAATGTTATTTTCTTGATCGTGCCTCGTATGTTTTTGCTTAACTACTTCCTTTACACTTTTCCGGCGACCGTGTCTAGTATACGGTTGCTTGATGGTGTCACAACGAATATTTCCTTGAATTGCAGTGTGTCTTCGAGAATAAATTCAAATAAAACTTCGCTTTTGAAGAGTGTGTTGAACTACGGACAGAAAAACGCGAATTTGTAGGAGAAGAGCACGAGTATTTGCTGTTGTTAGTAATACGGATATTTAAAGGACAGAGACCAGTGTATGATGGATGCTAGGCTTCTGGTAAAGATTTTCGCCAAAAAAAAAAAATGTGGCAGGACTATAGGGGCTTCCAGATGGTAATTGAGACTGCAGATTGTCTGTAACTGCGTAATTCACACCTAGGAGGTTGTTCAGATTCCACGGCTCGCAAAAGTAGTATCTAAGGATAAGAGTTTCTTTTTTGTGGTCCAAAAACAGTTTTTTTTTGTTTGCTATGTCCAATAAAGCTGTTTCCTTCTGAAAATAGAGCTTTTGACGTTCTTTTGTGTATATTTTAGCTTGTTGGGCTTGGGTTCGCTTGATGTTAGCTATACGGATATTGCCACCAAAATACAATTTGCCTAATGCACAAATATTGTGGTTTTGAAGCTCAATTTTATTCTGATCACTTTTTATGAAGCTCACAAATGGTGACCGATCTCGCTAGTATTACTTATTATCTATGGCTAGCCGATCAACCGATATATATTTGCTGTGCTGTAAAAAAATCAAAACGTATTACTAAAAAAAAAAAAAAAAAAAAAAAATAAAAAAAAAAAATAAAAAAAAATTAATAGTAGTAGCGCTTAATACAAAGAAAAAAAAAATTTTATGCTAATATTCTCTCAACCAAAAAAAAAATTTTCTAGTTTTTACATTTATAATAGGTGAAGAAAATTTTTTTTGTTCGTATTCACATGAAATGCTGCACAAAAGCGCGTAGTCACCGATAATAACGGAATTTTCGTAATACTGAGGGAAAAGACAAGTAAAAAAAAGAATTATATGCAAACCTGGCAAAAAATGTTATCTTTCACGTGATATCCGCATGAATGTACTGTGGCTTGCTAATTTCTGTAACTGATTATCCGTGTATAGTACACGAAAATGGTTTAATGTTAGTAAGAATGAAAATTAGTAAGAGGGAGAAAAACACTATTTGAGGGAAAACTAACACTAGTAAGAAGAAAAACGATCAACTTTGAACTCGCGGTTGAGATGAAGATAGAGATGAGGCTGTAGGAGTCAAAAAACTTAGTCAGAAAGGAACCTCCTTAGAATGATAGAAATAGTTGTACAGAATTTGAATAAATGATGCACAATTTAAAAAAAACGAACAGGGAAGCGTAGAATGCAATAAAAAAAGAACTGTTATCGAATATCAAATATAGAGAAGATTTAAGTGTAGGAGTATTGTAGGAGTAGTATAGGAGTAGCCAAGATAAACCAAAAGATTAAAAATAACAGAAAATCAAAAAGGTTATTAAAAAAGCATAAAAAGAAAGAAAACTGGTTCTTGTGTGTTGATAAAAGCATAAAAAGAAAGAAAACTGGTTCTTGTGTATTGATAAAAGCAAAATATTATAGGATGTCGAATTTTGATGCTATCAACACGAAGGATATGAATGCCCACTTTGCATTATCTCCACTTAGGTACTACAATACCCAAAAAACTTATATGCCGTTGCAATGGTGAAGGCTGCATCACAAAACCCACATGCTGGACAACTGGACATATATAAGGTCTGGGCGGATAAAGCATCGAGCAAATATATATCAAAAACTGGTGCTGATCTGTTTTGGATTGCTATGTTCGAAATGATTTCCCATAAATTACATATAAAATAATAACGACACTATCCATGTTAAAAGTATACAAACTAGCGGGCGCAATAATCGCATAAAACAATTGCCAAAGAAACTAGGCCTACAATGACTTCTAATTTGCATACTTGACCATCTTGATCCATAGCAGAGTCAAAGAATTCTGAACCAGTTTATGTTGGCCAGATGCCCACTAAAAAGTTTTTAGATCTGACTGTTTCGAACAAATGTAAAATCAACAGTTTTGGAGTCAAAAGATCTTGTTCGTTCGATGACTCATCAATTTCGATATAAGAATGTTTAGTTTGTAATGTTTTCAATTAGAAAAATCACCAAAACTTAATAGTTATATGGTTCTACAACCTTTCCAATCAGACAAATTTAACGCTTGTGAGTTCTGAGTTCTCTGAACGTTTTTCTTAACTTTTAGTCTTATATGCATGGTGATGCGAGATTTTTCCAACAAGCTGCCTGCCTATCTTCAGACTCGCATAGATAAGAAATCATAAAATCCCATCTGCTTCTTATCTATGTGTCATTTTTTCACTTTTTTCAACATTTGAAACTACGAAAAATGAAATTCAAAATTTTCGTGTCTTCTCAAATACTCTGGAATAACCGCCAACATGGAAGAAACCACTTATTAGTATTTTTTTCCACTACTTTAACCTTTTCTCTCTTCCCATTAAATACCCTGCTTGTAATTCAGTTTGTGGATCTCTCCTAGACTTTCATAATCTTTGTCTCCCTAAAATTCATTTCATATTTCGCCTCTCATCACATTGAAGATGACCAATGATTCAGTTGATACCTCGCCTCACCCATTAGCCCATCACCTTTCGAAACGCTTTACCCTTAGACAAAATTTGTTTGATTTTGAATCGAAACCCTACGATAATGTCGAGAAGCATCCTAATCCCATCTTTCTTCACTATGGAGTCCCTAATGATGGGTTTTTCCCACTTGAAAAAATGGATCTAATCACCGTTGATTCCCCATTTGAAACGTACAGATCTGACAACCCTAATTTGACTACTTTAAGTATTCCAAGACATGAAGATCCGAAAGATTCTGCTTCGGGCTTGGATCTTGCGACGTATTTACAATATCAGTATTCTTACGGAACAGATCAATTTGAAGAATTTGTAGTTCAGTTCATCAAAGACACTCACGAACCAGCAAAAACGGACGATTGGGATGCTGTTTGCTCCTTGGGTACAGGTGATGCAGTTTACAAAGTATTTGATCTCTTATTAGATGCTGGTGATACTATGCTTATTGAAGAATTTACTTTCGTTCCAACTTGTTCAAGCGCAGCTTCATTTGGAGCAGAACTTGTTCCTATTACTCTAGATTTTGAAAAAGATGGAATCGATTTAGTTTATTTTGAAAATTTATTAAATAAATGGTCAGATATTTATCCTGATAAAGCGTTTCCTAAATGCTTGTATACTATTGCATCTGGTCATAACCCAATGGGTAAAACGCAAACATTAGAATCAAGAATCAAGATTTACGAATTATGTGATAAATTCGATATTATAATCATTGAAGATGATCCATATGGTGCTATTTGTTTGTCAGACTTTTCTGAAGGCGATCCAGAAAAAGTATTTTCAACTTTATCAGTTGAGACCTTCAAGAAAAAATTCATCCCTACATCATATGTTGAAATTGATACATCCGGAAGGGTCATTAGATTGGACTCTTTCTCAAAGACAATTATTCCTGGATTAAGATTAGGGATTATAACAGCCAACAAACTTTTCATTTCAAACTTGAAAATTTTTATTGATTTGTCTACTAAATTTCCTTCTGGTTTTTCTCAACTAGTTCTTCTAAAGATTTTCAGAGACAAATTTCATGGAATTGATGGCTATTACAAGTGGCTAATGAAATTTTCCATAGAGTATTCAAAGAGAAAACAAGTGATGATGAAAACTTTGATGAGCGATCCATTATTTGACAAACTCCATAAGTTTAGAATCCTAGAACCAGACCACGGTATGTTTACTACTGTCGTACTTAACTTCAAAGACAAATCAAAATATGTGGAGTATATGGATCTTTTGGAGATGCTTGGTTTAAAACATGGAATAGTTTTTGTTCTTGGTACAAGACTAGCTATCACTCAGGAGACTAAAGACGATGGTAACTTCGTAAGATTAGCATTATCTCCTACTCAAACATTAGAAGAACTACAGGATGGTATCGAAAGATTTTTAAACACTTTACGTGAATTCTTCAGTAAATATGATAAATAAGTAAGTTTATTCACGACTTGTTTTCAGTCTATTAGGCTTCAGAGCGTATCAAAAAAAGTACTCTAATATGTTTATCAATTTTTATTTTGTTGTGAATAAAATAGTTAATATGATGTCTATTATTGTTTCTTCTAATAATTCAAAAAAGATTTGTTAATCTAAAAAAAATCATCTATTCTTTCTTCCTTATGCTTTTTTGTGCTATACTCTTTATATTATTGCTAGCGAATAGTTATAAAAATAACTCGTCATTAAGTAAATTTTGTAAAGCCGATTTCACGGGTTCGTATTTACTTTAAGGTGCGTGTTAAGCACTGTAATCCAATATTTAGGGACTCCAAAGGAACAACAATCTTTTGAAGCGTCGGATGTAAATCGTCTATATTAGGATTATTTTGAGCCTAAAATTTCAGCTTCTTCAAATCATTCAGAAATGGAAATCGTATAGCTCATAAAAAGTTTAGAAACCTTATTATAAAATATTTAAAACAGTGGCAGTTTAATTCAATCAGCCAACCGAATGTCAGTATAAAAATCTATAATCTTGAAAAAATTTGTGGTAATTTGAAATTGCTCTATTTTCTCTATTATGAATAATAAAATCAGCACATACCAACTAATGTGACTTAATCAAGGTTTTATATCCCTCAAAAAATTATATACATATAAGGATAATCTTAATTTTGAAAAACTTTTTGATTTCTTATTCATCACTGTAATCACAGAATCTCTCACAAGATCCATATTATATAAACGAAATAAACAAATTCCGGAATAAAAATATGGAGCTACCAATATATCAGTGAACTATTTGTTCTGCTTTCGATAACCTTAAGTAATCAAATAAAATGATCGATAACCATGAAAATATATTAAATTTTTGATTCACCACGCCTTTGAATCATAAACTCAAATAGTCTAGTAATAGATTTAGCTGATTTATGATCTTAATGACCCTTCTCCTATCATTATTTCACTTTTGGGGTAGATTCCATACTACTGTTCAAAGACAAGCATACTTGTATTTAAAAACTTGATCTTATTCGTCACAAATAAATATCAATCAAATAATGAAGCAGCCAAAAGCAAAATTAACTCAAAACTTATCTATTCTCATTAACATGACAGAATCACCATTCGAGATGAACTAACGTTACACAATTAGAAATATAAATTTCATCATATTCTTTGGTAAAATAGGGTAATGATTAAACTTCTTTTTTCGACTTGTTTTTCTTGACAGCCTTTTTACCGGTCTGTTTCCCATTTTTACTGCCGCTGTAAGTACTAAGGGCTTCTTGCAATGACTTTGGTCTGGAATGAATGGGCTGGCTTTTTCCTTCCTTCTGACTATTCCTTAGTATCTTGAGAGACTTCTGAGTGGAAGCAAAATTCATATTTTCAATTTTGGTGGCACGATTCGAATCATCGTTTGAATTATTAATTATAATATACAGTTTAGGTCTATCAAGGCCGGAGGAGTCTGGGTATTTGGCTGGAACAAAATCTACCTTCTCTGACAAAAGTTTTTCAACCATCAACTTTGTTGCTGAATTTTTCTCCATGATTAAGCTTAATTTTGATTTAATGGTAACCAACTGTAATTCGTAAATAAATCGTGAAATAAAAGAAAATTAACATAGTGATAATCAATTTCTGTAAAATCATCAATCGATGAGTGGCTCAAAGTATGATCTAAATTGTAATGATTGTGGTTATGAACGCATAGAGAGAATTTAACTTCCTATTTTTTGTTATTTTCTGTAAGTTTTTTTTTCTTCCGGTTTTTATGATATTTCTATTTTATGTATACTCTTTTGATTGGGCTGTTCTCTTAGATAGACTATACTATATAACTTGGCCAAATCTCCTTGAAGAAGTCACAAAAACCAGAACTTAAGTGAAGCATACCGCTAGGCGTACTGATATTAAAAAAATTGTTCCAAATAATTAAGAAAGAAGGAAACAAATAAAAAGAAGTAAAACTAATAATAGTGAAAAATGTTCTCGTTTGCTAAAAGCATAGTGAAAACTATTGAACAATCAGCTGAAAGCATAATCAACAACTCTAACAATAACAACAATGATCCTTATTTTGAATCAGCATCTACCAATTTTGGATTTAGAGTGCTAAACGTTAATGAAAATGCACATGAATCAGTGAAACAATTGGAGCCATGGTTTGATTACATTGTCGGTGTGAACCAGCACCTGCTTCTTTCAAACAACAATGACCCCAACGTTGATCCTGCCAGCAAAATACCAGATTATAGTTTGTTTATCCAAGAATTGCAAAACTGCACCGGAAAATCAATTTCCTTAATGGTATGGAATGCTAAAGGTGGCTGTCTTAGAGAGTTATATATAACAATCGAGCCATTCGAGCAGCAGTTGAATGGTGATTCCACAATAACATATAATTCTGAGGGGTATCTCTATGACGATGAAAAAAAGGTGTTAACCAACAACAAATTCAAGACATTGGGTTTTTCAATACAGGCCACGCCATTGATAACTGCAACTTATGTGTACCATGTTTTAGAAATTCAGCCTAATTCACCAGCTGAGAAATGTGGATTGATTCCTAATTCAGATTATATTATTGGTGCCAATGACGGTTTGTTTGCTACTGGAGGTGAGGCGCTCTTTGGAAGGGTTATCAACTCGATTTTTGATCGGAATGGTCCTAATACTGAGATTGATTTATTTGTTTACAATCATGATTACGACGTGGTTCGTCCCGTCAAAATTTATCCTAACAGTACATGGGGTGGAAACGGTGTGTTGGGATGTGGTGTTGGATACGGTTTTCTACATAGACTCCCTTCGGTAATTGGCAAGTTTGACACCGGAAATAGCCAATTTCTCAATGCTCCTGGCACAACTTTGTTTAATATGGGTCCAGATTCCTTGAATGCCAGCCAAGATATTATAACACCTGCTCATATTCCTGCCCCTCCATCCATTGGAATAATTAATTCATCACAAACGCAGCAGCAGACCACTGAAAATCCAATGGCTTCAATGACTGCTCCTCCTCCAATTTCTAAAAAGAAGAAGCATGCTCCGCACACAGCAGCTGCCACTCACCAATTCGATGATTATTTTAAACAAGAATCTGAAAGAAGTTCAAAACTAGACACTAAGGTCAACGTTCCTGTATCAGCAGATCTTCCACCACCACCCAAATAGATTATATAGCTCAATAATAATATTTCTAACAGTAATTTTTTCAGAAATATTGATAGTTAAAAATGAATGTCATCATTAAATTTTTAATTTTTCTAAAATCAGGCATTTTTCCTCCATCTTGTTACTGAGTGTGTGGGGACGTACTGCATGTAGAAAAGAAATAAAAAAAAAAAAAAACATGAAAAGAATCACCGATATGAATGAATTAATAAATATAAATAATATGTATATAAAAACTACTAACTTCGATAAGTGAAGGATTATTTAAATACACAAAACCCTTGATTTGTTAGATGGAGAATTCATAAAAGTAGATATCACATATTAATTATTTAAGATTGTTTATTTTTGATTGCACAAAAATTCTATTATGTGGGATACGATAGCTGCTGGGCATGGGATCAATAGTAATAAAAATATGGAGATTGAAAGACAGTTAATAAATTTCAAAATTGAAAAGAAGATCAAGAATGACCTACTACAAGAATATTTATTCAACAGCGATAATTCAGGCGAAAGAGATAATGGGTTCGAAAAAAACAGTGATATTGCACAACAAATACCCTCAGATGAATTTCTGGGGCAATTTGACGATTTGTTGAATGAAATAATTGATTATTTTACGTGTATTTTATGCAATGATCAGCTAATTGATGGATTTAGTAGCTTGAAAGTAAGTGACGGAAGCACTATTACCGAGCACAAGCAAAGCGGTAGCAGAATGGAAAGGCTTTCCACGCTTTTTCAACTCATAAAACAAATAATTCTGCAATATCTGAAACATTGGCATGACTTGTTGGACTTAAACAGATCGCAGGAGAATCAAATTAAAAAGATAGAGGCTTTAGTTTCTGAATATATCAATGCATCAAACTTTAAGATGACAAAACAGGAAGAGTCAGTGAGCAAGAAAGAGAGCCAGCTGTCAAAAGAGAATGAACTATTGATAATGGAATTGAAGTCGAAGAATGTTAGATTAGAGAATGAGCTTCATGAAAAAGATGTCAGAATAGATGAACTAAGAAACGAGGTTGAATCTTTGAAGAGCTTAATAAATACAAAGGTCAGCGATGAAAGAAATGAAGCTGCCTTACAGACCATGATCGAATACAATGAAAGAATTAAGTTGCAATCAAAATTATACACACCGATAGATAGAGATGTGCATCACTTGATAGAATTGAATAAGGATGTAAATGACAGCAAATTTGAAAGCAATATTTTGGATAAACTTGACACTCGGATTCACATTCATCAGAACATAATTTTGAAGCTTTTTGCGAATGAAGAATTGTTGGTTCTAAAATACAACGAGTTAATCAAACAGTACATACTATTGCAAAAGGGAAACAAGGCGTTAAACAAAGACCTAAGTCTTTCTCTAAACAAATTTAAAAAATTGATCAACTTAGAGATTGAAACAATGGACTACTTACTTCGAAAGTCTAACGAGAATATCGACGAGGAATCTTTAGCACAGGCTTTTGAGAGGCTTCACAAAGTAAGGAGCCAAATAACAACTGTTAGCGACGAGAACAGTAATAATAGTAGTGAGAATGTCAATAATGGCGCCAAAAGTATAAACTATGACAAAATTTTCCATTATTGGAGAGAAGTCAACAATTATTTTGAGCAGTTGTTTGACACTATTATTGACAACCACAAACAGATTGACAATTACTCCAAAAAAAAACAGAAAGATGATTTGGAAACCATAAATGATTTGAATGTGAAGATCAACAAGTTCAAGTTGATAATAAAAGGATTGAGAGACGAACTAGGATTCTACAAGGAAGAGTGCAAGAAATTGGAGTCTGCAATCAGCAATGTCCAGGTTGGAAACAATGATGAGGCTTTGCGGGCTATTCATTTGGCCAAGAAGTGGATAGCTGAGAGAGAATCGCGCGTTTTGGAGCTTCGAAGTTACAAGAAGAAGCTAAGCGAGATGAGTTGACACTCAAAACTAATGTACTATATGGCTCGAAATTAGAAAAGAAAATTTTGGAACTGCGATTACTTTACAAGAAAATATGAGATATTTTTTTGAATAAGAAGAAGTTGTGGGAGAATTTTAAGTACTAGATGAAATTGACTTAGTGAATATAAAGAGTTGAGAAATTATCGATATTTTCTTATCTACCCGTATCCAGATAGTGTTTTTTGTTTGTATTATTAATATATCAGCTCCATTTTTCTTTACAAAGATGTAATTATAATTCCAGTAAGTTTATTCATGTAATTGTTTTTCTTTTCTTTCTGTTTTGACACAAAGATTTCGGCATAATTATTCTATATTCCTTCTAAACTTAAAATCTTTAGAGAAGTATTTCGGGGTTTTCTTCTATGCAAGGTTCGGCTTTTTCTGAAAATAACTTTTCTATTTTTTCTCACTCAAAAGATTATTAATCTCTCGGAAATGACGCTTTTCTCCGAATTATTGAGAAAAAAGAGTGACAGCTAATTTTCAGGACACTTCAGAGTCTCTTTATTAAACACCGTTCAACTATCCATTTTTGCATTATAAAAGCAACCAAAACTCCAACTTCAACCGCAACTATTTAAAGTCTTAATTGAAAAATAAATAGAACAAATAACAGTTGTTGTTTATTTATTTATCTCAAAAACTAGTTTGCAGAAGCTCAGTTTGATTCTCAGTTACCTTAATTTTTTTTTCTTATAAAATCACTATTGTTGCTGTTGTGCACCCCATATTCTATACTAAAATGTTGACTTTACCTGAAGATATTGTTGGATTTGGAACCATGAGAACTACATGGAGTCCAACTCCGTTGTCTGAAGAAGAATCGGTTGAGATATTCTATACTGCTTACAAAGAAGCCAAGAAATATGTTTACGAAAACAATCCAAACCGTGATCCTAAGGAACCATTCATATTATTCAATTGTGGTGAATTCTATGGTGAGAATTTCTTGAACTTAAAGTACATGGATGCCTTCCTCAGAAAGTACCCTGAGGTCGAAAAAGACGTTTTAACCAGTGTCAAAGGAGGTGTTGACTTGAAAACTTTTGCTCCAAATGCAAACAAAGAATTTATTGCAGCTTCCATCGAGAACTCTTTGAAATATTTGCACAAAATTGATATCTTTGAAAATGCAAGAATTGACAAAAGTGTTCCAATTGAAAATGTCTTCAAGTTTTTCAAAGAAGCATACGTTGATACTGGCAAGATTAGAGGTTTCGCGTTGAGTGAAGCTTCTGCAGACAGTATCAAAAAAGCATCTAGTGTATTTAAGCCAGTGTATGTTGAAATTGAGTTTTCTTTGTGGGCCAGAGAAATTTTGACCAATGATGTTTACAAAACCGCTGGCGAATTGAATATTCCTCTTTTGGCATATTCTCCATTGGGTGCTGGTTTCTTAACCGGTTTAATTTCCAAGATTGATGATTTACCAGAGGGCGATTTCAGAAGATACTTTGATCGTTTCTCTTCAGAAAACATGGGCCACAACTTGAATGTTTTGGAAAAAATTCATGCTGTTGGGAAAAAATTGGGTTGGTCAATGCCAGAAATTGCATTATCTTGGATTAAACATTTCAATTCTCTTAATGGAGCTCGAATCATTCCATTACCGGGCTCCACTAAAGCACAAAGAATCAAGGATAATATTGAAATAAAGGAAATGGATGCTGCCACATTCAAAGAAATTAATGATATTTTAGATTCCACTCAAATCAAAGGTGTCCGTTATGTAAAGAATGCAGCTGTTCAAGATAGCTTGTTTGTTTGAAAGTTGATAATTTCGTTTTCAGATGTCAGTCAAAAATGTTTGCGCCATTTTCAGATTACTACTACTGGATATATTTAAAGTCTAATTAAATAATTAAACACACGTATTATTAAAATAATATAACTAAATGTAGATAATTCTATATATGTAGCTTGAAAATATGAAATTTCGAGTCAGCAAATATAAAAACAATTGCTCTCAATCATCAAAAACATTGTTGTACTTAATGATTGAATAATACTAATCAATTGACTGAAGAGATTAAAAACAACTGACTACCAGTAAATTAGACCAGACCATTCATGACAGCAAAATTATTGGTCAAATAAAAATCCAACACAGCATGATAATTGATGGTCAAAATAGTTTAGACGACGAAGCCAACAAACTAAAAATCTCCGCCGTCAAAACCACCATCAAAGCCACCACCATTGTCGAAGCCTTGATCGTAACCTTGATCATAGCCTTGATCGTATCCCTGGTCATATCCATCGTGGGAAAAGGTATCAGACAACAATTCTGCTCCTAAGAAACCTGCACCAACACCAAGCAAACCAGTACCAAAACCACCGAAACGGCTCTTTTTCTTCTGTTGCTGCACTGGTGCTGCTTGTTGATAGTATTGCTGTGGAGGAGGTGCTTGCTGATAGCTAGGCTGTTGGGGATAATATTGCTGTTGAGGAGGCGCTTGTTGGTAGTATGGTTGCGCAGGTGGTGCCTGAGCATAATGGCCGCCATAAGACAGCTGTTGTGCTTGTTGGTAGGAAGGAGGAGCCTGTGCTTTGTTGACAGAAGGTCTGGAATACTTTTCGTTGGAGGAAGAGCCTGCAGGAGAGGTAGGAAGCTCCCATTGGGACTCCTTGGTCTTCACGTTAACATAAAAGAAGGTCTTGTATTCTTCGTCCCAGACGGCTTTCCATCCCTCTGGAACTCTAGGAGGATTCTCTTTGGAGTAACCCATTCTTAAGAAGTGTTCTATTTGGTTTGTTCGATACTGGACGATTCTTTATGGTCAATTCCGATTGGCAATCTCGTTTTCTGGGGCAGCTGTTTTTTTGCTGGATATTCTTTCAGTTTTGTTCAGCGGGAGCAAGACGATCTGTGGTCCAAAGGCTAGTTTCAGTTCAGCTATTTGCTTGCAATTCAACAGATTTTGCATTCAATCAGCCTATTTTGGGGAAAGAATCGTCAGCAGATCCGAGTGAGAATGACCCGTCTTTTTATAATAGTCTGACGAATTGAGACAATTATTAATCCGGCACGGCACCATCCGGATGGTGATTTTAGGATTTTCGGATATTTTATGGTTATATTGCCCTGTCTATGCAGTGTATTTTTGCGATTCTTTGCCGACTGGTTTTCTACGTATTTTCCCTTTATTACCGGTCTTGTTAGTCTTATCTAAGTTTTTCAATGTCTACTTCTGCTAGTGGCTCTCATTTTTTTTTATGCGTGAGTATCTACTTTTTTTGAGACTGTCAGGAGAACTACTAAAGACAAACACATGTAAATTCAAGCTCTATACAAGGGCACACAATCTTCTGCTAGTAGGCAGAGAATAGTATCACAAAGACATCCAATGAGAATACAAGCAAATAGAAAAACAGAAGTTAACAAAGGCATATTACAAGAAGAAAAATGTGAAAAGCATAATAAAAAGAAGAGATGCGATAAAAATAGAAAACAAATATCAGTATACAGAATTTGAATGAAAAATCACAGAGTAAAACTATTAAAAATAACTGAAAGCAACCTGTTTATTATTTTCTTAGGTTACGAAGCACCGATGTCCTTGTTATCACAGAACCTTGTTTTTGGTTATGAGCCACTTACTATTTTTTTTGTTTGGCTACGATTCACTCTATTGACTGTCTACATGTTCATAGTAAGTTGTGCAAGGTTAACTGTTACCTGTTGCGTCCAAGTCACTCGTTAGCAATTCATGGTTTTTCAACAACATGTTTTCCAACGGTGGGTAACCAGCAGCTCTGAAAGATTGTAACAATAACGCAATATAATTACAAGGGATTTAGACTTTTGACAATCAAAATTAGCCCGCAATGGGCACTGGTATCGGGGTTGGTTTGCAAGTTCTGCTGACAAAAACTCAACAAACTATTTTTCTGTAAACCTCTCCATTTTTTGCATTGTAGCATATTTTTGCATCTTAGTCCAATTTTAATTGCTTTGAGATGCTGAAATTATCAAATGCCTTTAGTTTTTGTGAAGCCTTTACCTTTTATCCATCCATACTATGTTGATCAATAGTACTGTTTTCGGAAGGCATGTGGAATTTTCAAAAAATAGCAGTGTCAGGGCACGCATGCATGCATGTAAGAAAAAGAAACTGCAGAAAATTATGATTTTTATCATCTATATATCTATATTTTTTTTTTCAAGAATATATCTGTTTTTAGGACTAGCAGCATCTAAAAGAAGACTCACTGACTGAGCTAGTCAGCATTATATGTGGTTCAGCAGACACACATCTATCTAGCAGCATTCTACTTTCCAGCATTTCTAGCTTCCCTTCTACGGACAAGGATGAGAAACATAGTAATTTTTTCGGGAACTTCCCATCCAAAATTTGTGGATAATATCTGTCAATATCTCAGTGTGTCCCCAGGAGAGGTTGACCATGCCAAGTTCAAAAACGGTGAGACTTCCGTAGCTATCAAAGAGTCAGTCAGAAACAAAGACGTATATGTCGTTCAGTCTTCAATTGGCCATGTCAACGATATGCTTATGGAACTTCTTATTATGATCAGCGCGTGCAAATCAGCTTCTGCTAAACGTGTCACCGCTGTTCTCTCGTTGTTCCCCTATTCCAGACAACCAGATGTTCATTACCAAAAAAATAACAACAGCAGTAGTAGCAGCAGCAGTAGCACCGTGGGTTATTCAACCCCTAAGTTGAGTAGATTTGACTCATTCCAAGCTGCTAGACCCTCTTTGAACTTTCTGCAAAATGAGACAAATTATCGTCCATGGATGGTCCAGTCAGGAACCTTGATCGCAGATCTTCTCACCACTGCAGGTGCAGACCATATCATAACAATGGATTTGCATGATGCTCAATTTCAAGGTTTCTTTGACATCCCTGTTGATAACCTTTACTCCAAGTCCCTTATCATTAAGTATATCACATCCAAATATCCGTCTCTCAAAGAAACCACTAACAATAATGACTGTGTCATTGTATCCCCAGATAGTGGTGGTGCCAAGAGAGCTATAGCTATTGCTGATGCTTTAGAATTGGATTTTGCATTGATTCACAAAGAAAAAAGAAAGTTTTTTCAATATAGCCCTGTATGCAAAAATGGTGCTGCTTCCCACCAGCATCAAAGTAGCTCCATCTCAAATCTTGACTTTTCATCGCAACAACAAAAGTCTTTAGCACCTGCATCTTCGTCTATTGTTTCTTCTGCTGTTGATACTACTTCGGCAAAGTCAACAACTATGCTTGTCGGTGATGTCAAAGATAAAAACTGTATTATCATTGATGATATCATTGACACTTCTTCTACTATAATTCGTGCTGCTAAAATTTTAAAAGATCAAGGTGCCAAGTATGTGTTAGCTATCATAACTCATGGTGTTTTCTCTGGTGATGCTATAGAAAGATTAAAAAGATCTATGGTTGATGGAATTGTGGTTAGCAACTCTTTACCACAGCAAGAAAACTTGAAAAAGTTTCCACAGGGATTTATGGATGTATTCGATGTTAGTGGTTTATTTGGCGAATCCATTAGAAGAATTCACAATGGTGAAAGTGTCAGTCAGTTATTCGAAAATGGCATATAAAGTTTATGACGTTGATATTTCCAAGAGCTGTGGAATTATATATTCAAAATTCAAACAATACAAAGGACTTAAATATACGGAAGTTTTTTTTAATAAGAAACTAATAAATCTTGTAACCTACTTCAAATGAGACAAATATAGTCAATATTTTATGTAGCTTGATATAGTCTATATATTGAATTAAAATGCCACCCAGAATAAATATGTTTTCATAGAAAATATAAAGAAAGAGAAAAAAATAAATAAATAAATACAAGGGAGAATTAAAAGTTTGCTTTAAAAAAGAAAAATCATATGCTGGATATCCAAAGAATCATCAAAAATCGAATACTGAACCTAAAGTCATTGATAATTATAGAACAAAAAAGGAATCAAATTACCATTCGGTTTGCATTTCTCCAAACGGTTTACTGGTCAACATTTCTTCGACTAAATCATCCACATTCAGTAAATATCTTCTCAAATAATTCGCTTTCTCAGACATGCTGCGCCTAGCTATCCCATCATTGTAGTGCTTTTTACTCTGTGAAGTGATCACACGATTATCCAAATTTGCCAAATGAATACCATGATATTTACTGATACAATCATCAACCTTGTCATCATATTCATTATCTGGATTACTCTCTGGAATCAAGTAAAAAAACAAAAATTCTAATATTTTCAATTTAATCTCTTTCCTTGTTTTTCTTTGATTAAAAATCCCACAGATAATTTCTACACCATTAAATCTTTCGAATTGTCTGATATTTTTCACAGATCTAACTAAAACACATACAATTGTTTGTATTATTGAGCAGATAACCACTGGATCATAATGTTTAAAGTAAACTAAGTAGGATATAAGTAACTTCATATTGCAGTCTCTGTAGAATATCCTTCTTGAAGGGGGATGTAAAAGCAAAACTCCTTGAAGGATTCTATTTACAAGAACGATGAAATCTTGTGGGTAGATATTGTTTCTATTATTAGTTTTCAAGTTAAACTGTGATAAACAATATACCATAGCATTACAAATATTTAGATCAAAAGTTTTCTGAAGTTGTATGAATTCACCAAACAATTCATCGTCTTCATCAGGTACTCTCCAGTTTATTCTCCGGTTATGATGTTGTTTTGCGTGACCAAAATTATTGTCATTTCGTTTCAGATTTTTAACACACAATTCCCCAAGAAGTGCTTCCAATCTTTGAAGTCCATCATTAATGGTAGTTGGGTCTGTGGAGTATACTTGATCCAAAGAATCGTTCAAATATTCTTGGAATTCAGTTACCATTGATGATACAATTATGATAGTTTACTTCAAACCCCTTTCAATAAAATTATAATCAAAATTTCATTAATTGCAATAAAATATGAGAAAAGTTTTGGGATGAAAGTTATAATTTAGATATGCTAAGCATAGTTCAGCGACTTCAAATCCAAGTGATCCACATTTGATTATATATTCATATTGGTAATTCAATTTCATAAAATTCCCTGATTGTATAATAAAACTGACGTCAAATTAACAATAACAAAGACTACATAAACGAGCACCCTTCAGCTAGATATGTGATTGATACATTCTATTAAAAATTCAGCTATTTATCTATTGCCGCTATTGTTGTTCGTTTCTGTATACAAAAATTATCCTCTATCGAGCCTTCGACTAAGTATGATGTTGTGTTTTTATTTCCTATTTGGATAAACGGTTATATAGTAATACACATCCTAACACCCTCGTAGTAATTTTCAATTAGCATGAAAAATTCATTCACACCCCTAAACCAAATTTGATTCTTCCTCCACAATTGTAAGGACTTATTTATGGCTATGTATCTTTCGGCATTTGAATCAATCACAATAAATGTAAATAGACACATTTGATTGAAATCATTAATAATTAATTCAATAGAGTTGATTGCATCACTAGTCTTACTTTTTGTTTCTAAGCATTGAATTTGCTGAAAATACTTTTCTTGCAAAGAAAGCAAAACATTACTATTACTGAGACATAGTAATATTAAATTCTTCATGACTGTTAAATTGCCTAAAAATAACATCTCACTATTACATTGTAATAGTATGTATAATTTCTGAGAATTATTTTTGAAAACTAGTTTATTTTATTTGTATGAGAACCGAAAGAAAGCATTCGCTTGCTAGTGTCTTGATATTTATTATTTGCAAAAAAAAAAAAAAATAAAGAAAACAAATATTACCTACAAAAATATTATTATTCCTAGACCATTAATACACAAATCAATATACAATTTCCATCGTTTATCTATATAATAAGAAAATACTTAATATTCACAGCAAATTCATGTGAGATATAGCATAATTATTGTGATTTGCCCAAACCTTTCGCATCTATGTTTGCCAATAGTGTGGCAGCTCTATTCAATTGAATAACATTTGTAAACTGTTTGAAAGCCCACAAAGGAAATGTCAAAACACCAATGACTAAACCAAAATTATACCCGAAAATACTTGGGAAAGTATTGAAATTCATGAAATATAATGCCAAAAAAAATAGTTCATTGAAAAAGCATGCTATGAACAAAACTTTCTTATTTGTGTAATACAAGCTAAGTAACCTACTAGATTCCTTGGTTACTGTCTTATGTGAATCAGCCCCAACTTCCAAAGAAGCATACATGTGCATATAGTGCGAAGCAAAATCCAAGGAAAGTAGTAATTGGAAAATAAATGTAAATTTTGGATAGACCTGACATAAATAGCAGAGTAAAGCTGAGGTTGTGCATCTATCGGTAACCATATCTAAAACTGCCCCGAATTTTGAGGACTGGTTAAATCTTCTAGCGGCATAACCATCAACAGCATCTAGAAGGCACGATATAGAATATAGGAATGTAAAATAAATCGGATGCTTATCCATAATAAAAAAGGAAACGATAGCCGAGATGACTCGTCCATATCCAATCAAATTTGGAAAAAATAGAAAAACATCTCTTGGTTGTTTAGCCACTTGCGAAGACATTTTTTTTGGGTGCTACTCTTTATAATTAAGTTGCTGAATATTGAAAGCCTGTGTATGCCTTTATTAAAATCAAAGTTGGATGGTGTTGATTGTACAGCTGGATCCGTCAGCAATAATGTAGCGTTAGATAACCGATTACCAAAGAGTTGTGAAGAATAAGATGTTTTTGCGCATATTTCCTTTAGCTCAACTTTTTTTTTTTTTTTTTTTTTTTTTTTTTTTTTTTAGCGATAGATAATAATTGTCCTACATGTAAAAACTTTGTCCGTTGCAACAATCAAATGTAATTTTTTTTAATGATGCGATTTAACAAGAATTCTGTACTGTATTTTCTGATTTATAGTGCAAAAAAATAACTACTATCAAAATCATCAATGAAATAAATTAATACATGCTCACAATTAAGCAACATTGTTAACTCAAAAACAAAGCTGAATACACATAATCAAAAATGTGAGATTTCATATTTTTTTTTTCCAAATGTTAAAGGTAAATGGATGAGCGAGTAGTTCAAGTGAATTTGAATACTGTATTTTTTTTTTTGCTAGTCTGTAAAAATTTGTTTAAAAAACTAGATAAATTGAATGGTTTTACTAATAATATAAGTAAAATAGCAAATAAAACTGGAGAATTCATATTTGAACCATATCACTAAGCCTGCAAAACCAATTATTATTCCTGTTCGTATTAATCGTGATCAAATAAAATCAATCACGCTAATGTAGACATTAAAAAAGGGCATATAATTTAATTCAAATCGAAGAAACTAATATTGGTTTCAAAAAGATATTTATTCGTATTATCTTAGTGAAATATGGTCACCTCTTGGCTGTTTCTATTTCTTTTTTTTTTTTATTTTGGTAGATTTTTCTTAAATCATTTGAGCTTTTAGAATTTTTGTATAACATCATACGCCATTTTCCGTACACTTCGGTATCTTCGAAGAAAAACTACCATTCAAGTAAGCACATCTTTCAACTGATGTATTAAATCTTAGATTTATTGTTGAAAATTAGGTAATTGTTTACATATATCGAACTAGGAGTAAAAATATATCTACTGCGCATGTGATAGGAGTATGTCATTTGATTTTTGAGACTATTTCTACTGAAACCAGCTACTACAGTGCTTCATTGCTGATAGCTGCACTTATTATCGCATATTAAAATAATACAATCCGTGAAAGTACTCCTCAAGCGAACAAAAAAGTGTTACGCTTTTACAGATCAGAAGCTAATCCTAGCTCACCGTCAAATATTAGAAGACAAAATAAATAATATTATAACGTATTCAAGACAATGAACAAGTATGTGAGACATAAAATAGGATAACGAATCTCCAAATGAATGAGCTATAAACTCTATAATCTTTAGCAAATGATTCTTTTCAAAAAATCAAAAACAAAATGTTTAGAAGAATGAAAAATAAAAATGAAGCTTATAGTGAAGTATTGTAAATCTTTTGATTTCTCAACTGTTTAGCAATTATTTACAAGTAGAGTAACGAACTAAATTATTAAAAATTTCTCAAATAAATTGCAACATAAGGATTGAACATAAGACTCCTGTAACAATATTAAAGGATATACTCCTAAACCCGCTGTTTGCAGATCGTTCGATTTCACTGTCCAAGGAAAATGAAGTTTCCGAAGCAACGAATGGGTTGCTTAAAGATACTAAGGCGCCTGAATTAATGAGAACCGTACTTATAATGCCAGAATTCTCTGATCCAGAACTTTTTGTACAGCATAACTACTTTCATTGACACTTGCACTATTTTTGTTTTCAGTTAATGGAAAAAAAGTGGTGGTTTCATTTACATGGAGCATTTATTTCTGAGCATGAGCTGATAGTGATCATTTCGGTCGTATATGTTAAGCCAGTATCACCCAGTGAATTACTGTCTTATGATCATACGAAATAAAGGATAATGAATTCATGTGCATGTTGAAATATATTCACGTGCGGGAAGGAATATTAACCTGTGGGAATTAATATATCATGGAGGAATATAAGTAAAACAATCATAACTTCCCAATATACCTGATTCAGAAGAAGACTAACGAGAATACAGAATTATATATAAGGGAGTCCATCTTTCCGAGGCTCAGAAATGAATCGAGGAAGAAAGAGGAAGAAGGAGAAGGATGACGGAAAAGAAGATACATAGCATAACATAATAAATAATATTATCTCTCTCGAATCAAATAATGAGTAACAATAACTTACATAAGAAACTATAGACTTAGAGTCAAACCAGATTCATCTGACTTGACATAAGTGAGAACTCTGTGGAGACGTCTCTGATAAATGAAACTGATATTAAGAAATTAAATCCCTCAGAACATGGTATTATCAATAGTTTAAAATTAATAAAACTTCAACTTCCATATCCGCAATATTACAATTGGAAAAAGAGTCTTCTAGAGATTTTAGAAATACTAAAATTGTCATACATGATAACAGAGGAAAATCAGGAAGAAAGAAGAGAAGGAGATCATACGATGATGAAGCTTATCTGGCTGAAAATTCTGTTAGTTAAACCTACAGAAAATACTTGGAAATCATATTGAGAAACAATCAATAAAAACTTTTATAGAGGAGCCACAGGAAATAAGACAGAAGAAATAGCTGCGTATATAAAATTAACAACTAACGATGGAACTATGGGTTGGAGAGAAAAACTAATAACATATCATACTCTATGTAAACAAGGAAATAAATCAGTTGATATGAAAGACCTAATATTTGACTTATTACGAGCAAACAAATGGCAAAACCAAGGAAAATGGATAAGCAGATTTCAAGATGCAACAAAAATAGATGATATTGTTGATAAATTATAGAATGCATCGATAGAAAATGACTGGACGACAATTTCCAATGCAGCTTTAGTAAGAGTTATAAAAACTGAGACAATATACAAAAACAAGTACAACGATAAGAAGCTTCAAACAAATTATAATAACAAAAATGATACTAGAAAGAAGAAGAAATTGTTCTGTTATAATTGCAAGGAAACAGGACATATTAAGAAAAATTGTCCAACTACAAATAGCAAGGAAAATAACAACACCAGAAAACAAGAAAGCAAAGGTACTGGGAGGAGTAATAGAAAATACTATAATAGAAATTATGAAAATATTGAAGACAAACAATATTATAATGAATCATCATTTTTTGTTGACTCAGAAGCCGAGATAAGTGTGTCAACAAACAGTAATGTGGTTGATAATTTAAGTACAAACTTGATCTTCTACTTTTCAGCTAGTGGAAATCAAACAAAAGCTATCGGCCCCAAGACATGAATATTCAAACTAATCATGGTAGAATAAAGACTCCAGGCTACTATGTACAAAAAGATGATGTTGAAGGATACAACATAAACTTATTATCTCAAGGCGAAATGATGCTTCTTCGAATCAGCTTTTCTCTTTTCTTAGAAAGCCCAAAAAAATGTTGCATAACTTTTATATATCGAGCCAAAATACAATTTAGAGTAATCAAAAATTTCTTATCATTAAGGGTAATAAAAGATCTTCAAAAAAAAAAAAAAGGGAATATAAGAAGGAAAAGGGTTGAAAAGACTATATAAATAAGATGAATTAATAGAATACTTAAAAATGTATGCCTCTGCAGAAGGGGCGAACAAGAATGTCAAACTGAAGAAAAACTTGTATAAAAAAGAAACTAATAGAATTTGAAAAAAACACCTAGAAATTAGATAATAATATAAAAAAAGAAAGAGCTTACAACAATACTGAGATAGTTGCGGCTCATAGCTTTACCTGCGCCGTTGAAATAGTCAACTTCGATACTTGATGAGCTTTCAATTGATGGTGTAGCGGAACTGTATTGAACATAAGCAGAGGTTGTCAAAGAAGAAATAGTGGATGAAGAAGCAGCAGATAAGGTCAAATCAGAATTGATGTCCCCACCACTTGATGAAGGAGCAGAAGAAAAGTCAGCATTGTTGCTATTAGAAGTTGGAGTTGAGGTGGAAGCAGAGTATTGGCTGTGATCTGAAGCTGTTGTAGTTGCAGAGGTTTCTCCTGATAATGGGCATGTGGTAGATGTGAGTGTATCAGTTTCATGCTCAGTCACAGTGTAAACGTGTTGTGGGTCATTTTCGTAAACTGTAACACCGTCATCTGGGTTAAT